>JAWPHD010009072.1:0-107907 GCA_037043455.1 Cyrtodaria siliqua | reverse complement strand
GTATCATACCATGTGGTTGCTAGGACTGGTCTGTCCGTGTCAGTTTTATGCGTCTGGGAGGGTGTATCATGTCATGTGGTTGCTGGTACTGGTCTGTCCGGTGTCAGTTTTATGTGTCTGCGAGGGTGTATCATGTCATGTGGTTGCTGGTACTGGTCTGTCCGGTGCCAGTTTTATGTGTCTGGGAGGGTGTATCATGTCATGTGGTTGCTGGTACTGGTCTGTCCGGTGCCAGTTTTATGTGTCTGGAGGGTGTATCATGTCATGTGGTTGCTGGTACTGGTCTGTCCGGTGCCAGTTTTATGTGTCTGGGAGGGTGTATCATGTCATGTGGTTGCTAGTACTGGTCTGTCCGGTGTCAGTTTTATGTGTCTGGGAGGGTGTATCATGTCATGTGGTTGCTGATACTGGTCTGTCCGGTGCCAGTTTTATGTGTCTGGGAGGGTGTATCATGTCATGTGGTTGCTAGGACTGGTCTGTCCGGTGTCAGTTTTATGTGTCTGGGAGGGTGTATCATGTCATGTGGTTGCTAGGACTGGTCTGTCCGGTGTCAGTTTTATGTGTCTGGGAGGGTGTATCATGTCATGTGGTTGCTGATACTGGTCTGTCCGGTGCCAGTTTTATGTGTCTGGGAGGGTGTATCATGTCATGTGGTTGCTGGTACTGGTCTGTCCGGTGCCAGTTTTATGTGTCTGGGAGGGTGTATCATGTCATGTGGTTGCTAGTACTGGTCTGTCCGGTGTCAGTTTTATGTGTCTGGGAGGGTGTATCATGTCATGTGGTTGCTGATACTGGTCTGTCCGGTGCCAGTTTTATGTGTCTGGGAGGGTGTATCATGTCATGTGGTTGCTGGTACTGGTCTGTCCGGTGTCAGTTTTATGTGTCTGGGAGGTGTATCATGTCATGTGGTTGCTGGGACTGGTCTGTCCGGTGTCAGTTTTATGTGTCTGGGAGGGTGTATCATGTCATGTGGTTGCTGATACTGGTCTGTCCGGTGCCAGTTTTATGTGTCTGGGAGGGTGTATCATGTCATGTGGTTGCTGGTACTGGTCTGTCCGGTGTCAGTTTTATGTGTCTGGGAGGGTGTATCATGTCATGTGGTTGCTGGTACTGGTCTGTCCGGTGTCAGTTGTATGTGTCTGGGAGGGTGTATCATGTCATGTGGTTGCTGGTACTGGTCTGTCCGGTGTCAGTTTTATGTGTCTGGGAGGGTGTATCATGTCATGTGGTTGCTGGGACTGGTCTGTATGTATCCGGGAGAAGGTATCATGTCATGTGGTTGCTGGTACTTGTCTGCCCGGTGTCAGTTATATGTTTCTGTGAGTGGGTATCATACCAAGTGGTATTCCAGTGTGGTGGCACTATAAATTCCATCAACACAATGACTGGAAGAGTGTTAAAAGCGAAGTTAAAACGGTATGCCAACAATTGCAACATATAACTGTTTAATAGATAGTGTTTCGACGAGAAGCGATAATTCAATTACGAGTCCCTTTTACAAAAGAGTTACATTGTCTGAATCAATTTAAATAAACATGTGTAAAAATGTCATATTGTTATCGTACATTTCTAAAAAAAAAAAAAAAGAAAGTAAGTTTCATAATTATTAGATCTAATTCAATGTTAATATACGTGTACTTGTAACATGATACAGTTCATATTAGAAATCACTCAGTATGATACAGTTCATATTAGAAATCACCCATCGTGATACAGTTCATATTAGAAATCACCCATCGTGATACAGTTCATATTAGAAATCTCCCATCGTGATACAGTTCATATTAGAAATCACCCATCGTGATACAGTTCATATTAGAAATCACCCGTCGTGATACAGTTCATATTAGAAATCACCTGTCGTGATACAGTTCATATTAGAAATCACCCGTCGTGATACAGTTCATATTAGAGATCACCCATCATGATACAGTTCATATCAGAAATCACCTATCATGATACAGTTCATATTAGAAATCACCTATCGTGATACAGTTCATATTAGAAATCACCCGTCGTGATGCAGTTCATATTAGAAATCACCTATCGTGATACAGTTCATATTAGACATCACTCAGTATGATACAGTTCATATTAGAAATCACATATCGTGGTACAGTTCATATTAGAAATAACCCATCGTGGTTCCGTTAATATTAGAAATCACATATCGTGGTACAGTTCATATTAGAAATAACCCATCGTGGTACAGTTCATTTTAGAAAACACATATCGTGATACAGTTCATATTAGAAATCACCCATTATGATACAGTTCATATTAGAAATCACTCAGTATGATACAGTTCATATTAGAAATCACCCATCGTGATACAGTTCATATTATAAATCACCCATTATGATACAGTTCATATTATAAATCACCCATCGTGATACAGTTCATATTAGAAATCACTCAGTATGATACAGTTCATATTAGAAATCACCCATCGTGATACAGTTCATATTAGAAATCACCCATCATGATACAGTTCATGTCAGAAATCACCCATTGTGATACAGTTCATATTAAAAATCACCCTACCATTCGCATACTAAAAAATAAAGTTTATTCTAAATTTTTAAAAGTATATTTCGTTATATCAGCGTAACACTATGGGCGGCCAAACCCATCAAAACATATAACTTATTTAAGATGATGTCTCTTGTCTCACGGTTTAACAAAACAACAGTCCATTCAATCACTTTTGTCTTTTAATGTTACTTCTTATTAAACCATTTAATGTACTTCTTCAGACCGTTCAATATAAGTGGGTGTTTCACCACCTCCCCAACATCCACACACCACCCCCCCCCCCCCCCCCAACCCCCCTCCCACCTCGACAACCACGAATATACTGAATACTGTCTAATTTAGAGATGAGTACTGAATACTCCTTCATTTTAGACCCGAGTACTGTGAATAATATTTAACATGGATTTCTTGATAATATTTAACCAATTTGCTATTTATTCGTCTAATCTTATGAAGATGTGATATTTATCATTTTAAAACTGAATTAAAGGTTGTATCTCACCGTTTTGCTGTTTTGGGTCAATCATGCAATCTAATGATGTCCTACGATTTTTGTGGATTTCAACAGGGTTTTTTACATAGAAAACATAGCTTGAAGGCATGTACCTATTTTTTATGCGTACTGAATACTAAATAATGTAATTTGCGGGTACTGGTACCCGGGACGTGGGTACTGAATACTCTCTAAATTTGCCCTGAATACTGCGTACCAAAAGCGGGGTAAACACCCCCATATAAGTGTAAACCGTTTGATGAAAACGCGAATCGTTTAATATAGACGAAACCGTTTGATGAAAGCTTTCGAACCATCTAATAAGTTAAGAACTCATTTAACAAAAATAAAACTACACTTTAATATTTTTATAACGATGAAACATTTCAATGTGTATCAACTGGAACCATCTAATGACCATCGAACCCGTCTGGTGTCTTTTAAAATAGTTTAGTAAAAACACAGATCATACAACATATCTTTTTAAATAGCAGTCTAAATCTCCAATCCACGTTTTTTCTTTCTAATGTATCGCTATTTACCTGACTATGTAGACCTTTGTACCATGCCTTTGTATTCGGTATACTCAGTCTGGAAGTTGCCAGGTGACGTTAAAGATAATAGTGTTGCGCAACAGTATTCCAGGAACGTGGGAAAATGCATAATAGTCAAAGGGGTATTTTTCTCAAATCTTATTATAGATGATATTCAAATGAATTGTGCCAAGAGAAGTCAAGTGAGTTATGCCAAATTATGTTTTTCTCTGAAGTATTTAAAAAAAAAAGTATGCAATAAAGTAATAGCAACTATCATTCGTGTAGGACATTTGTCCATGTTTATAAAAACGACTCTCAAACTGAGTAAAACTACGTAGCCGTTGAAAAACGTTTATGAGTCGCGTGCTATTTAAGGGAAACAAGTACGGGTGTCAATCTAAACCACTATGTGTGTCAGTTACATATTCAACAATAAAACAGTGATACAAAGTATCACAAGCCGGTCAGAACAGTTACATAAGAAAACATTAAGGGGAATGAATATGATAAAAAATAAACGAACAGTGTGTAGATGTTAGAATCTTTTTATTTGTAATTGTCAACAATCAAAGCACATTTATCATGAAAGATTTGAGCACTAGATACTAGTCATCATGAGACAAAATGAACATGTTTTTAATTTTGGTATCTGTGTTGTATAATGTTATAATATGAATATGATAGACATCTGAAATAGTATGTGTAATGGATAACTAAATCGAATGTTATTTCATGATTAGAATGTGAGAAATTGGGAAAATATAATGGTTAGAATATGAAGAATTGATAAATTATTATAGTTATAAACGAAAAGACAACTTAATGATAATATAATAGCAAATGGAGCGTCTGTGAAAGATAATCTCAGTTTTAGCAATGTAAATTTACATTAGAAGAAAAAAATCAAGATTGCCGTTTTTCCCTTTAATAAATTTTAACATCAATCAATAATCAGTGACGATAACGATTTGGAACGAGAAAGATTTATAGACTGTATCCCTGAAATTGATACCTAATTCAAGCAGTAGAAGACCAATAAAATGTCTGTATACCAATTTGACTGCGTCCCGGTATTCTTACTAGAATACAGTTGTTTACAGTAAAATGACGTTACACCCATAGCAGCTTTCTGAGTCCGGGATAAATGAGGCTCCGGCAATGAAACTAGGCTCATCATTTTTCCATTAGAGAATAAAGGGACTACAATATCGTGTATCAAAAATCTATCCAGGTGTTCAGGTTATATAATAATTATATGTGCCGATTAAAAGTATAGAATTAATTCTAAAAATATTCGAGATTGAATATGCGTAAAATGAATTATGAGTTGGTAATGAGTTGAGGTTTGGCCTGGCTGGTTAAAAACGTTTATATTGTGTCTAAAGAGTTTGGATTCTCAAAATAATTATGTAAGTTAAATATATACCTCATCGTCAGTAGGTTTAAAAACGGTGTACATATGTTGTAGTTGGCGGGACAGCTACTTTAATTATTGCTAATGTAATAGTTCGTCTGTCAAAGATAAGATGCGGCTCAAGTTAAGATTATGCATATGCACATTTCATATGAAACTGATTGAGTAAAGTATCTTCGTTTTCATTTGTATTAGGATTTTGGTTAACAATCACTCCATAGTCGCTTTAACATCAAGTGAATTCCGATCTTTTAAAGTTCTCCGGCCATGTTTTGTTTCATGAACATGTTTTTGTTTATTTAAATCGAAATCAATACAAAACAATATATATTTACCATTCACACATTGCAATATCTGAAATTCAGGTTTACCTCATTTCCCCGTGCAGTCACGCAGTGGTAAAAGTAGTTTCTACGTCATGAAAATAATACTTATTTTTATATACAACTTAGTAGCGGTTTTAAATATATGTTTCTCTCCGGGACTATCAATAAATGTTCATATGATGTTTAAGAGTTAAATTTGTTAATTGGTAAAAAAGGGTGGCTATTCACCTTTAAAATTATTATCCCGCCACCAACCGGTAAAGTACACCGTCTCTAAACCTATTGACAACGCGGTACATACATAACTTATATGTTTTGAGATTCATTACACAATAGACTCAATATTAACGGCTTTTACCAGCCAGACCAAACCCCAAAACTGGAGTGTCGAATTAAGAGTTACCAACTCATAATTCATTTTAAGCATAATATACAACCACGGTTTTTTTAGGAACCCATAAACCTTACTTAATGGGCACATATAAATTATAAAATAACATGAACACCTGGATAGAGTTTTGGTAAAATATGTTGCAATATAATTTTGCTGTTACTTGGTGGGCTAGTTTCTTTAATTATAACTATGCATGTACTACTACAAGTACTCCTATCAGGGGTGGATCCAGGATTTCAGCTTAGTGGGGGCGTAAGATTTTGGTCAATATTCGGGTCCGTTTCTAGCCCAATAAAACGGTTGCGGTAGTGCACTGATAGGGTAAAAAAATCCGTTTTCAAATAAAAGGATTTAACAATGTGTTAATTAAACCACTCATTAGCCATTATGCGTCGAGCGAGCGAGAAATGTTTTTATACTGAGGGCGTGCATCGAAATTGTTTGATAGGGGGCATAAGATTTTGGTCAATTTTCGGGTCCGTTTCTAGCCTCATAAAACGGTTGCGGTAGTGCATTGATAGGGTAAAAACGTCCGTTTTCAAATAAAAGGATTTAACAATGTGTTAATTAAACCACTCATAAGCCATTATGCGTCGAGCGAGCGAGAAATTTTTTTATACTGAGGGCATGCATCGAAATTGTTTGATATTTTATCTACAGTAACATGGACATACATGTATGAATTGTTAAAGGGGGCGCGCGCCGGGTGCGCCCACACCCCCCCCCCCCCCACACACACCCCACCCCACCCCACCCCTGTATCCGCTAGTGCCTATGAAACTATTTGTTGGATATCGAATTGTTCCGCGGTAGTTCAGAGTTCAGTTACCGTTCTTTGAAATTTGGAACATTTTTAATGAGTGATTAAACGTTAGTTAATGGCTTCCCGGTCAAAAGTTAAAACTATTTGCCCAAGATCATTTGAACGATTGCACTCGGCCGAACGCCGAGAGCAAACCGATATTTATTCCAAGCGGTCATTTTGTCAAATCTATTGCCCGGTCTATTATATATTCTAAATTATATGACAATATAATACACTATATGACAACCTATATGGCTGTATATAATACACTATATGACAACATATATGTATAATATACAATATGACAACTTTGATAACTGTATATAATACACTTTATGACAACCTATCTATGTATAATACATTATATGACAACCTATGTATACAGTACACTACATGACAGCATATATGATTATATTATACACTACATGACACACTATGTGACTGTAGTATACTCTACATGACACACTATATGACTATAGTATACACTAATATGACAGCCGTACTTATCTAGAGACGTCAGAACGTTAAACTGATATCCTTGTAGTAGTGACAGAATCAACACTCAAACATAAGCATACAGACAACTTGGTGTCCCTGGAATCTGAGGGTTCCAGTTTGCCAACTGTGCTGACAAATTTTTCACAGATCGTGCCGATCTGAACTGTAAGCAATCGAAGGGTTGCCAAGAGCATGGCTTTTGTTGATAAAATATGTAAACAAAAGCATTGAAATAGTGTGCTGTTGGTGTTTTATTTATGGAACGTTTTCCAACTTATCCACTTGGATGCAGTCACTTGAAGGGGTTGGGGCAGCGATATGGGTATTAAAAAAATGCCAATAGGTTCATTAATTAATCTGTTAATTAAAATGTAGCTCCTGTATACCACATTATGTCTTTAAATGGATACACGGCTTGATTTGTGTAAAACTCGCGGCGTCCATCAATTGCATTTGTTCTATTATTAGAATAGTTCAAGACAAATTGTGTTTACATACGAGTATAATTACCGACTGGTGTGCTGTTGTGCTATTGCGACAATAATATATTTAAACCTATGGTAGACAAATGAAGAAAACTGAAAACCAAAAATGTTATTTAATTATATATTATGCAGGCAAGTTTGAAGTCAAAATGATACTGGATAAATAAATCGTGATGCTAATTGTAATGTTTAATAAAAACTTCAAGATTGTCATGGGTCAGTTAAAAGCCTCAACAAAGCAACTAACATCGTATTGTTTGCTTGGTGTTTATCTTCCTTATACTTAGATCTACGATCGTCTGAATTAATAAATAAATCCGTTTTTTCCTCCTCAACCTACCCCTCTAGCTGACTTTATTTATTATTATCATTATTATTATTATTAAATTATATTATGAAATTTTCACCACGAGTCCTGCATGTCTCCTCCTTTCTCATATATCATGTATTTTGATCTGAGAAATAAAAGTTATTGTTGGTGTTGTTGGTGTTTATCCTAATTTGGCAGCACATTCTTGTAAGGCTATGTATCGAGGACTCGACTAGTAATTATTGTTTCTTATTCTGTATTTATATATAATTACAATAGTTTTGCGTTCACGCCTCGGTATGACGGTCGATCTTTTGTGGTGATGGTCGATCTTTTGTGGTGGAGGCAGACCACCACGCCTCGGTATGACGGTCGATGCAGACCACCCATTTATTCCTGGGTAGAACTTCCCGCCATTCGTAAGAATCGACACTTTTTCACTAACATCTTAATGTTTGTAGCACAAAATGCCATTATTCTAGTTAATGTACATTACCTTATTGTAGCATTTCAGTTTGTTATCAAATGACGTTCTAGAAGAATCTGAAGGTTTACAAATGTTCTAATGCCATATCAATCAAAATAGGGGTGTTAACAACGTGTTGATCGGGTCTCAAGTTTGAATTTACTATACATTTTTGAAAGAAATCGGGCGTAACATGTTTAAAGTAACCCTGGTTTGTAACCTCGGAAAGCACATCAAATAATTAGTGTCCTTGTAAACAGGAAGTAAGTATACGGGAAGGAGAAACGGGTTCATAAACGCTCTAGTTTATCAACTTATATTGTCGCGCTAGAACGCCGCCATTTACTATTTTATCGATACATGCAAATCGATGGCAAGCGCGTTACATGTGAAAAGTTAAAATTTCAGCAAACATCTCAAATTAGGCAGTTTTTACAGCCTCTTTTTTTACAGCTTTCTGTTATAATCAACATCACGAAATTACCTTCTTGGCAAAGATAAATATGTCTGCTATTCACTTTTAGTTATTATTCATACTTCGTATCTCGTTTGCAATAGCTCCACACCATTTTTAATTTGAAAAATTAAAAAGATTCAGCTGATATGTATACTTACTCCCAGTTGTAAATAAGGAGTCGTTTTTAGGCTCATACAATATGATTTGACCCTTTAGAATAGAAAATATGATTATTTCTCAATTTCAAGTCAGTCCATCACCACTAATGGTCTGATCAGGGAGTAAGTATACTCCCTGGTCTGATGTATATACCCTCTTGAAAGAAAAACGTTTCATTAAATACGTTTTAACGGCCTGTATTGGAGTTGCATTAATGTCGGAGTGATGTTTTCATGTGAAAAATGCAAATGGTATCAGTATTTCAAAACTATGAGCTGCGAACCGAAACGCCACCAATACAAATTTTCGGTGCAAATTGTTAAAAAAGCCTATTGGTAAAGACGTTTAATATTAAAAGTAATTGTAAGTAATGATTTACAAGTCAAGTTTCCTAGACTTGCAGGCTGAACGCAATTACTGGAATAAGAATCTCAAGGGGGTTGACCCTAAAGTTCCGGATGGTCATAAATTCTATTAAAGCTAACTTATCTCAACATAAATCAACGTAAATCAAGCAATCGTTTTGTCAAATTGAGACGCTTATCATTCCAGTGAAAGTTGGGATGTAATTTAAAAGATAGCCCACTTACTTCCCGATAGGTTGATGCTATTGAAAATGTTTTATTGTAACGAACTACAGGTGCTGGTTGTAAATTAGTTAAAAAGGTGTGTGTACATGCGATAATTCTAGGTAAGGATACAATTAACATTATCTACCAGTTATACGGGAAAACAAAAAAAATATGTTAAGTGTGTTTTATTGCTTAAAACCATCCTTGCGAGAAACAGCGCAAAACATGTGTTTTATCTGCGTACGCGGAATAAAAAAGCATTTAATAAAAACTATTCTTGTTTAAGATAGTTTTTTAATTTTGTCTTGCTGTAGCATCTGTTTCGCATACATGTATATTCATTTCTTCCGTATTTTTAAAGGCGTCTCTAAACGTGTTTGTTTTCAACCCTTAAAGGGACGCAGGACAATCTTGCTTTATTTTGTTTACCTTTAACTGATTTTCAAAGCAAGAATATTTTTAAAGTTGTTATAATGAAGGCTAAACTCGATACAAATTCTATAAGTACTTAAGTAGGGGGGAAATAACAACTAGCCACAGTCTAAACTATACAAATTGTGCGCGCTTTATTTTTATTTTTCATTTTAAATGTTTTGCCATGTTTATCCCAGAAGTTAATATATGGGTTTAAACGCAGTTTACTGGTTGGGTCGGGTGGGCCACCCATCAACAAACCATACAGATATGTATGTAATATGCATCATACATATATATAAACAGTTTTCACACATACTTACATACAGAAATGCATATCATGATTAGAAGCTGTATACATGGGGAGTTTTTTTTAAATAGCTTTACAATTTCAAAAGAAGATTTAAAATCTTTTCTGATAGAGGGACTCTGCAATCCGAGGATCTTTCACAAAAGTTTTATTTGCAAATAAACCAGATTGCTGGGTATCCCTTATACTGCTGAAAGCAGAAAAAAAAATACAATTGTCAAGATATTTATTTTGCTACTTTGATAAGCTTTCATTGATAATTGTAATGATGTTTTTTTGGTGTTTTATTTTTTCAAAACCCGGCATATATATTTTACCTAAATAATTGTTTAGCGTAGATAAATGCAATGATGAAATAATCAAGTATGAATGTTTCAGTTTTTATACAAATCCACATAGTACTATCTCTGCTGAGTTTTACTATAGTTGATTGTGTGCGGGAAAAAATGCTGTCATCCAAAAGAAATATATAAAGGTCATACTACACCAATTCATTTTCCATAGGTCTACCTTATAGCTCTAAGCTCTGTTCTGAGTTCCCTAATATAGGAAGCTATATTTTTTATTATTTGTTTTGAAAGACCTATCTTAGTTTTATCAAAAAAACATACAGAAGCCATACATTGAGTATGTTTTGAAAAAGCTGTTTGGGTCGGATGGTGCTGACCCACCTACTTGCATGTAGAAACATGAGGAAAATGTAAAATATACTTCTTTCTTTGATTATGCACCACATTATGAATACATTGCACAAATGTATGATTTAACCTTTATAAGTACTCTTCAATAGTTGAATTTTAATTTTTTAGCAAGGTTTTTTGGTTTGATTACCTTGACAACCAATCAAAATTAAGAGATTCTGTGTAATAGCTCCGAATTTACCCTGGAACTTTTTCCTTGCCCGTTGATTGGTTGGTAATTGGTGTAGTCTGATCTAAAGAAAAGACGAGATCTATCTATGGTGTTGTGATTCTTCATTTTTCATTGAGCCACATTTTACCTTAGGTTCGATTAGAGTCCCTATCCCACCGTCAACAGGCACATTTTACAGTCATTACGTGGTCCCGCCTTAATTCCATTAAGCGAAGGGAAAGTTTATAATAGCAGGATTTTAAAACGGTTATTTTGACAATGAAACACGTTTAAAAACATTTTTTACTGAAAAAAGATGAGAAAGCCTGTTTAAAATTTTAATTTTACAATATGCAAACATGTTTAAGCCGAAATTAAGGTTTTATTTCATACCCCAGACGACCCCGTTTTCGCTTCTTGGAGAAGGGGTTTGATGGGGTATGAAGTTAATACTCGGACCACGTAATGAGATGTACACCGTTTCTCAACCTACTGACGACGAGGTACATATATAACCTTAACATTTTGGGATACAAGCTCTAAAGACACTCAGTTTTTGCGCACAATATGATCTATTTATGTGTCGACGTGCCGTAAAACAACATTCATTCATTCATTCTAAAGACACAATATAAACTGCATTACGCATATGCAATGTATGTTAAGAATCCGTGAATAAACTTATACTTGTAATTGGCACATATACAATATTAAAAGACCTGAACACCTGGATATATGGTTTTGAGGTGTAATTTTTCGTTATTTGGCGGGTTAGTTTCTTTAATGTGTATATAAAGTTTGGTCTGGAAAACTCAACGATTTGTCACAAAATAGGTAATTAATATGTACCGCAAACAGTTGTACCTAAAGTCAATAAAAATGTACTTTTATCTCAAAACAAGCATTTATCAGAGCCTTATCACGTGACCCCCACTGATTTGACACTTATAAATACCCTCCTTTCAATTGCTAACACGACCAATGCACGAAATAGCTGAGAAACTGTGAAAATATAGTTGTTAAATCATGAACTTTTTATTTTGATGGAAAATCCGGAGACTGTAACACTTAAATCCGGAGATCCGGGGAGCAAATGATTTTATCGGAGGTCTGGCAGGCCTGTTCATGTATATTGCCCCTCTAGTAAGTTGGAGAGGCTCGAAATAACCTAAACCTAACTTTAAAGGGACACATGGACAATCTTGAGTTTTATTCAAACAGTAAAATGTGCTCCTCAATTTAGTTATCCTGCGTCATTTTGACTTTAAAAGAGTTTTCATATAATAAAAAATAATTGAGATTTCAATTTCTTAATTTTACTAATTTTTGAATATATTATTGATGCACTATTATAAAAGTTAGTAATTTGTTAAATAATTTGCTTTGAACTATTCTAACATTTACTATTAATGATTGAACAATGCAAGTGAAGAGAAAACTAACGTTTAAAAAATCAAGATTGCGTGTGTCCTTTAATAACAAATCAGCTCTGTCGATAATATTTAGTCTGATTTATACACTACTCAACTTTATAATCGGTCACTTTCAAAGAATTATAATTTTTTAATAATTCACATTTTCATTTGAAATTTAACTGGCGTCGTTTAATAATATCTCTAGCGATTATTGAAAGTTACTGCTTGATTTGACTCTGTAAAACCGTGTTGATAAACTTAATAAATATTGGTATGTGTTTCGGTGATTTCCAGTTTTTAGTATTCGTGTATTTTCAAAAACTTGGGTGACGATTATATAAGTTGAGGAGTGTAGAAGGGAGATTATTCAAGCGATCTTCTTTCAGATGCACCGCGAAACCAAGTCTCCTGGTGATGGCTGATAACTAATTAACGTAATTATAATATTGATAGTAATGAAGTATCTTAACAGTAGCTTCTATCTAATTAGTCGGTAACACCATTGGCTAGAAGATTCCTAATCTTAGTGTTCAATTTATTCAAGGAGTCTGGAATGGAGCTGGCATTTTAGTATAGTGGATGGAAAGATAAACGGAAGATAAACAATACTATAGTTATTTATATTAAATATATATATTAACTATATTACTATTGAAATTTCTTTTTTATAATACGATACACAGGAGAATAGGGATATATCTGGACTAAAGCTCAATGACGTAATATACTGTGTGTAAACGAGCTATACGATGTCCGACATAATAACTTATACTTTTGTATATTATATATACGTGTAAGTATACTTTTGTATATTATATATACCGTGTAAGTAATGAACTGTTTGTCCGAAATCATTGACCGATTCAGTTTATTTTTAGAACATACTATATCTAAGATAGTCCTACAAACTGATTTACTACTAATGGCCATCCCTTGACCACAGACTTTGGTGTCTAGGCGCAACATTTAGTGCCATTGTCTATTTCTCTATAGAGTAGGAGTTACAAGGTCTCACATCGATATTATCTCCCTTGAATACTCGTGCGCCTACAGATATCCGCTTTTGTACATTTTACAAAATACATTGATTTATCTTTACCAGGTTCTGAATCTACAGCATTTTTAGAAGAGATCACAGAAAACTTCATGTTGATACAACATTTCTAGCTAATTCTGCCTCATTTTACACATCATGTGTCTAATCACCACGGGGTTGTAAATTTGTCTAAACTTTTGATAGGTGTCACGTCACATGAACATTAAAAAAAATCAATCCGGTAAATATTTGTTAATTGTGTTTTAAATTGCAGATATTGGATCAATGAAGAAGTTAAGCATAAATACATGTTGTAAATTTTGTTTATCTCTATGCCACGAACAAAAACGTTACAATGGGACCTTATGGAAAATGAATTGTGGTGTGAGACGGTAATCTTGATTTGTACGATTTCTACATAAATTGCATTTGTTCAATCATTTATAAGAACAGTATCATAGTAAGCAATTTTTTTATTTATTGTTTTAAATATTTCTTATTTGCCGTGTGTCCCTTTAATATCAATATCAATGTCCCCTTGTTGGTAAGGGATCTGTCTAATTCCCGACTCCGGGGAAATACTTTCTGTCTAATCCCGGGTACTCCCCGCGGTGGCGCAGCTTTTCTTTATATGCAGGCGCCACGTGAAATTGCATGTTGCTGTTTCCTATCCAGTTGTTCATTACAATGTCTTTATATACAAATTAAAAAACGACAACTAAAAAACATTGACGAAAAAAACGTACACGTTTCATTCAGAGAGGATTCGGCAACCCCACAGGGAACTGTAAATTGATATGAATGGGATTCCCTAATATTGCGTAATCGGGATTTCCTTCCATTTAAAGAGGGTCATAAAGGGCAATATTTAATTTCGTAGTTGAACTTGAAGAGCCTAAAACTTATACATATGTATAAAACATAACACATACATAAAGTATAAATTTAAATGGTATTTTCTTTTATAAAAGTTGGGATAAAACGCATGTATACCAAATTGTGAATCTCTTTACATTATTGTAACCCGTTATGCGCCCCTCCAAAGAGAGATAACTGCAGCGCGTTTGAAATTCTATGCTACGATTGGTCCAATGCATGTGTAGGGATACGTATCCTCCAAATATGGAGTCAGACAACAACATTTGCCCCAAGATGAAAACACTGCGCCATTATTGAAATTGGACAGTTTAAAGGTCATAGAAATTACGCGTAAATTGGACAATTAAGTGAAGTTATTGTCCTTCACTTAGGAAGAAGTGTAAATAAAGGATTTATTTCGCGAGTGAACAGACTCACAAAAGCAAAGCGTTATGTGATCTTTCAGAAATTCTTCGTAAAATGACCATGGTATGTGATCGAAGTTTCGACTTTTCTACTCCGGGCTTCGCTCAGCCCTTGTTTTTCTAAATTCTACATGGTAAGCTTTGATTTGTATGTGTGTGTTTTCAGTGAGTTGAATTATTGTATATGAGCCAGATAAGTTTTGGCAATGGAAACTTTTGGGTTTTACGCCAACTTTTTGTGGTTTCTTTGCCAGGGACTAATTTTCAAGATGGCTGCTGCTTCATGTTCTAACGTGCCTTTTCTATCAATTTCTTTCTGTATTTTCTCAATCTGTACACTTCCATTAGTGTTTGATAAAGCATGTGGACGGATACTTAAATATCTACAAACCATGGTTCAAATGGTTCATCAAGTGTTGTATACATTGCACAGTAATCTGTCTTGATTGCAAGTCTGCAAATCCAGGTAAGTGCCGCTTATGTCATTGGAAAAAATAGCACCTGTCAAACAGAAAGTGGTCAATATTATCCAGTTGTGGTGGTCAGTTTGTTCTTTAAACCATGTTTTGATAGCACACTGCCTTATTGGGTTAAAGTACCAAGGTTTTTGGTTGTTTCATTGTTTCAAGTACTGGTCAGCGGTTTTTAAATTTGTTGCGATGGCCGAAGAGTTTGTTGCTGAGAAAGGGTTAACCGGTATTTTGTATTGCAGATTAGCATAGAAATTCAAGCGAGATCGTTAATGTACACAGGGTATGGCTCACTGTACAGTAAACCGATGGCTTTACATCGCCACCCAAAGATGGCAGACTTGCACAGTACCTTGCCCAAAAGGGTCCTTTCTTTCCATTGGTTCCAAACCCCTACTAGGCATATCCATGGTCGAGTGATTAACCGTGATTAATGCCGTTGCATTGTAAACCTTCTCGCCTCTCACAGCTGTGGGTTCGAATCCCACTTGGAGCTCGACTTGAAAGTGAGGAAGTGTCTTCTGGATGGCAGGAGGTGTACAGTACTTGTTCTACCCAGGAAAAGTGTTAAGTAAGGTTAATGTAAAAAGATAACTGGGTCCGCTTACGGTGCGGCATATCATTTTGGTAGAATGGGAATAAATGGGGGTAAGGCATTCCAGTGAACTATTAATGTTGGGAAGTATGTATATTTATAGTAATTGGATGTCGTACCTATTACTCGAAATTGAAGTGGGTGTTGGTGTCTGAGGGAGTATGTTTAAAAAAAATACACAACGGGACATGGCCATACCAGGATGTGGGCAAGGTACTGTTTATGTGTGACTGTCTGTCCTTCAGAGGGAAATTGTAAGCTGTCGGCCCCTTTTATATGGAGAGCCTTATCATAATATCTACTTAAAAAAGTAAAATTTTAAGAGACCGTCGTTATTCATTGTAAAAATTCATGCCTAATCCTTCAACAATTAGGCAAACGTGTGCTTTTATATATAATTTTTAATAATAATATGTATCCTGTTGGTTCTGCACACCTTGCAAGCTGCAGGGCTTTTTCTAGGTACTGCACAGGGCCAAATATGGACCCCATTCACTGTGCAGATTTGTGATCCCCCTTTTGTTTTTTATTTCTTGTCTGTAAATTACATGATGAAGAAATCTGTGAACTTCCATTACATGATCTAACGCGGTTCGAATCCCACTGGAGCTCAACTTGTATGTGAGAAAGTGTCGATTCTTATGGATGGCAGGAGGAATACAGTAAATGTACTGGTTCTACTCAGGAAAAATGGGGTGGTCTGCCTCTACCACAAAAAAATCAACCGTCATAATTATATGGCCGAAAAATGATGTAAAACACCAGTCAAACGAACCTATAAAGGAAAGCTCTGCAACAATAAGAAAGAATACAATCATAATGTATAAGCACAGGGATTTTTTTCCGTCTAAAACATACAATCATAATGAATAAGCACAGGGATTTTTTCCCGTCTAAAACGGGCCAAAATTCGGCTACTTCGCAATTCATAATTGGTAATTTTTTTCACAGTTGTGGCCATTTTTTTTCCAGAATGTAAAGAAGAAAACATTTCCCCATCTAACTTTCTCTATTATTTTGTTTTGGATACATTTACAATAGAAAGTTTATCTAAAATGTAACATATTATGCTGAATAAGTGTACATTTGTTTTATAGTGACAGACAGTTATCGCGCTTATTTTTCACAAAATGATAAGGCTAGGGAGTCTTCACAATTCTTAGAAAAAAGGCCCTGAAGCATACTATGAAGTGTTTGATACATGCTCAAGGAAGATGTTAGTTTTGGGAAAGAAGCCTTCAGTTTAATTTTTGAAACATTACCAGTAAGTCTGTTTTGCCAGAAATATCTTATCATCTAGGCATAAAAAAGCTTTTAATATATTCATAATAAATCATTTAGATATTTTCCCATATTAAAGAGATTTTATGTATTATGCCATACATGCTCTTGTTAGTTTATAGTGCACACACAATGATGAAAACGAAATTGTAGGTTGTCAAACCGATTAAAATGTGAATTATAATACGTCGTGGATCTAATATATTGAGACTGCACTTTGAAATTACTAAGTCAGCAAAATTGTAGTTTTGTCAAGCCAATGAAAATGGGAATTGTAATACATAATACATAGAGATTGCACATTGAAAATATTAAGTCAGCAAATATTTATGCACTTCCAATGTATTTATTTTAAGTAAACACGGTTGTTTTGTACAATAATGTGAAAACATATTATTGATCGGCAATGAATGCATTACATATATACTTTTTTTTTTTATATCTATTTATTATACTATTGGAGGTGAATTGTTAACAATTCTTTAACACTTAAATTGATAAAACATGTCCATTGATCTGATAAATGGTATGTTGTATGTTAGGGTAAATGTATTATAGTCCTTCCTGTTCCCAAAATTAGCATGTTTTGTTGGGAACACTAAAAACATGGAATTATTATCTAGCACTTTCACTATTGAAAAGTAAAAAACAATATTCCCAGTGAAATATAATTAAGTCCTTCCTGTTCCTAAAATTACCATGTTTTGTTGGGTCTATAATATTAATTATCTATCACTTTCACTATTGAAAAGTAAAAAAAAATATTCCCAGTGAAATATAATAAAAGTTCTCAATTCAGCCAAACAATTTTTAAAGTATGATGTACGTAAGGACCAGTAGCTTAATTGTCAACTGTACAATTAATATTAGGGTACACATTTTATTTGTTACTGGAATGTCAAAATAATGTTAATTTGGAATATTTTTTTTATACTTTTAATATATAATGCTTGAGTGGAAATGATCATGTACAAACTTCTGGAAACTGTCTGGAATGTACATCATTGACATGCAGCTAAATGTCAGTGCCTTCAAAATTTAGGGTGTAAAGTATCGTATTTGCCCTATAAGGAGCGCCTCCTTTAATAACAGCAACCCACAACCACCTTTAAAAACAACCCACTAAATACAATACATTTTGATCTTTTGTATCCAAAAATAATGATTCAAAATTCAATTAATTTTCCATCTTTTGTATAACCTCAATTTTATAAGAGCGCCCCTTGACATTTTGCATCATTCCAAGAGCTACTATCACGGGAAATATCGTACATTGGTTTCAATTTTTTTGAAACATCCATGATTTTAAGAACCCTTTATTTTAATCACCCTGAACCATTAAGCATTTTTATATGTTATTATTCAAGAGGGCATGATCGATGAGTACAGCTTCAATTTCTGTCTAAAAGTTCCCGATTTTGGACCCTTTATGGTTTAAAAGTCAGCCCTGGACTGTTAACCCTAAACCCGCTAAGCACTAATTGTAAACCCAGATCAGCCTGTAACTCGCATGCTCAGGGTTTACAATGTCCATCTGCTGATCAGTCATTTTCCTCAAAACACCCCTTTGTCATATAAATGGAATGGTCTTAATTTAAAGAAAGAACAGTCCATTATATATATGTAGCGGGTTACGGGTTAAAAGTCAGCCCTTGACTGTTTTAATCATTATATATAATATTACTCCGGAAGACTGCTACATTGTCTAAGAGTTTATGTATATAACATACATGTATATATGCATACCGGTATCTGTAACCAGGTGAGTTACCTGCCTCTTACAAAGATATTACCACAACCTCTTTTGCTAAATGTGTTTCCATTATGGCGGCACAGCGGGAAAAGAATTTTAGGAGATAACTTGGAGAAAGCGTTAAATTTGCGTTTGAAAAAAGTCCCTGCAGGTTCGTGTAAACAACACTTAACAGGCATTTACCTTAGGTGTACCTGGTTTCACAATCTTAAAATAAAAAAAAGAAGATTTTGTGTAACACCATGTGTTTTATGTTTGGTTGTTCACTGTATATACATGTACATGTATATGCCAGGCTGAAGTTGCACGTGGCTTCTATTTGTCATACCTGTGTGAGGTGACAGAATGGTGTTTCTACTTGCAAATGAATTTTTGAAAATCTGCTGGTCATCAGGCTTGAAGATTCTACTATGCAGTAGTAGAAATTTTAGTGTGGATCTGGACTGTTAATTCCTGTTGATGTTATGTACAGAATATATACTGTATTTCCCGTAATAGTAATGACAGTGCACCTGCAATATCTCTTATAAAATGTAAACGGAAAAAAAAGAATTATTTTATTTTTGGGAATTTTTGGATACAAAAGATCGAAAATGTGTTGGATTTTGATTGGTTGCTTGTTTGTTTGTATGGTATTTTACGTCATTTTCAAAACATGTCAGGTTATATATCTGATGGTCGATTTATTTTGTGGTGGAGGCCGACCACCCAGTAGAACCAGTACTGTGCACCGCTCCCGCCATCTATAAGTATCGACACTTTCTCACAAGTCGAGCTCCCAGTGGGATTCAAACCCGCAGCGTGGAAAGGCGAGAAGATTTACAACGCAACATTGTTAACCACTCAGCCACAGAGATTTTGAAGAGGCGCTCTTTTTAGGGGAAATAGGGTAGGCTGCCCATAAAATCTCAGTATGATGATCCTGTAACTGTCATCTATCAACCCAGGAAGAGCCTGCTTGTAATGTCATTGGCAGCATGGTCAATTTTCATAAGTTGGCACCCATATTATTTTCACACAAATGTTATTCCAGTGATGTCTTTTGGACTTTATTAAGACCAATATTTGGCCCCATTCCTAATGCTAAAAATGAATAAGCTTCCCTAAAATTTATAGAAAAAGTATTGCTACAAAGTACTACCGACGAATGCCTTACAGCCAGGGCACTCGTATTGACGAGTGAAATCCGAATTCGGACGAGTGAAACCCATGAATCGGTCGTCCAAGAGGACGAGTAACATTTCAGTGGAAAAAAACAACAAAGAAAATAGTTCTTACATAGTTTATTAAGCGATTAAATGCAGTAAATAGTCGCAACTCTGTTTATTCAGCGATATATTGCAATTTAAGTCAACTGGATAATGGGAAATTGACGCATTTCCGTTTTTGGACATTCTAAAATGCGGCTCCCGTTCTAATTTCACGGAGCGCGAACCTTACGGTATTTGATGTTATACAAATAACACTTTCACGGGGGAAATCTTTAAGAGCACTATAGTCAGCTGTTAGAGGAATTGCAAAAAGTATGCTGTTTTCCTGTATTGGAGTTTAACATTCTAATATTTTTTTTTTTTTTTTTTTAAGAGCGAAATTTTTCACAGGAAAAGGGGGAAAATATATACCATGCCAGAGTAACTGTAATGGCCATGATCAGACTGTAGTGAACTATAGAATATGAATATAGTCATCTATACTACTGGTCAAAGTTTTATAATTTTCATTGATTTATATAAAGAAAAAAACAACACATTATGATGTTTCCCTTTGTTTTATTAATATATAATAGTGTTAAATGATGGTATCTGACTACTTTGACTTATGAACTTTTACAATCAGAGCAGGATGAGTATACATCCTATAAGGATGAGTAACATGTCGATGCCACTCGTATATAGTAAAAATATATTTCGTCCCCTGCCTTAATTTACAAACAAATTGTATTTTATGTTCTATAATTAAGTTTGCTAAAAACATTTTTTTTGACATCTTGATTTATTTAAGGCAAGGACATTTGAATTCTCATATAGAATAATATAGACATTTCTTACAAATTATTAGCTGTTTCGTCTGGAATTTCGACAAGTACAATTTTATTTCTATATTATATATTATGTACAGCTCAAGAACTTGTCATAATGTCTTATCATGCAAATAAAGTTGCACAAAACTACAACAAAATTTGCATGTAGTAAGTTTGTATTTATTTTCTAATATGAAAAGTCGAGTTAGATGTTTTTATAGTGGCCCTCCGAGTCTAAGTTTCATCTCTTCAGGAGGTTTCGGGTAATTTAACGAGGTTTATTCTCGGTTCAGTAGACATCATATTTATTCCCGACTTAGTCGTATAGATCAAATATAATAACATATTGAACAGAAAGACAGAAGAACAATATAAGTGGATTATTACGATAATACTCCTCTCCATACTATATTTGTATTCTATTAGTTGTTGCACGTATATATATCATATCTATTGGGCAGATAGCGAACTATAGGAATTTTGTGTTGAACTTTAGTTTAGGTTTCCATGAGGGTTTGTGACTGGCTGGGATATTGATACTGAAAGAATATTAGTTGCTGAAAAATTAAGTATCTCAAGCTGATGGGATAATTAACTGAAGGCTGATAAATAAATATATATATAAATACGTTTATGGGACCAGGGTACTTGACACATCATAAAGAATCGGATAGATATTTAAAGGATACTTTTGTTTATATGTGTTGGATATTCGTCATTCAAGATTCATTACTCTAAAAGTATACTTTGGCAAACTTACTAGGAATGTGCGCAGTATGCAAATTCAAAGTTGCGATATAGAGTTTGGAAAAGAAAGTGGTCCTAAATAATGGTGCCTAGATAATAAGATATGTTTAAAACTATTAATCTTGTGGTAGTGGAGATACACATGTTTTGACTACAATTAGCTGCAAAAGTTCTCAATGATATTTGGAGGGTACGACACAATGGTAACTATATTATTATCATTTAATTGTTGATGAGTGATGACGGTCATTCTTGTTTTGCTATTAATACTTTCGTAGATGTCTATTTTTAGCTCTACTTTCGGCATCCGACTTAATATTAGTCAGTCCCTTCATAAACATTTTGTGATTGCTGATTGCTATCCCCCCCCCCCCCCCCCCACACACACACACACACACGCACACCACACACAATGTACATGTACGAGACACCGAGAGTTTCATGATGTTTTGTTTTTAATTCAGATTCCTGTGAAATCCAAAATGGCCACCATGTCTTAAAATAGAAAAGTCTGTATTGTGACAATCATTACTGCCCTGAAACAATAACTCCAGAGAGGGTTCAGTATTTTAGGGACCGTTACTATGTAAAGTCGAATTGACACAAATTTCATAATTTGACAAATAGAATTTGTGTTGATATGACTTCAAATTATTTTATGGCAAACTAGTGCTCACAGAAAATATTTTTGAGAGGCAGACCCGGAATTAATATTGACAGGCCCTGAATTAATTATATAGTAATATATGATAAAAAGGCACAAGCCCCTACCAGATTTTGACAGGCCCTGGGCTCGGGGCTTTCCCATTTCGTGAGCACTGCTAACAGCTCTGAGTGCCATCTTTGTTTAAACCGAATCTTCATGAAATTTCAAGTGAGGTCTCGCTTGTATTACATCAAGCTTCGATTCTGATAAATCCAAGATGGCTGCTACATTATTTCTACTATTCTGTTTTGCATATATGGAGAGATCAGCAGGACATTTACATGTGTAATAGTTTTTACTGAAATTCATGTCAGGGCACGAAAATTCCACTCGTCCGCTCGCCATGACGAGTGCTCATTGATGCAGGATGAGTAGAAGATAAAATTCTTTATCAATTTGACCATTCAAATATTACATAGGACGAGTAACTCAGAAATAAATTTTCCTGCCCTGCATTGCATGTTGATCCTAACTCGAAGATGACTTTGGCAACTTAGGCCAGTCTTAAAATATTCAGAACTATCATGAGATATTCCTGAGGACATTTTACAAGAACAATGCCACCGATGCCTTGTTGGTTTGAAATGATGCATTTGATTATCTTCAGTAATAATATTTCTTAATTACCAGTAGTAATTAGTGAGGTAATCAACTCCAGTCGTGTTCTTACAGTAGGGTGCTTTAAGGTTCATAATTCAATACATCTACAGAGTCTTCCACAGATATTATTGAAGGGATAGGGGAAATTAAACTTGAATGTCATTGGGTGAGTGTGGGAGGTAGTTGCCAATCGGGTGACCAATATTTTAACAGATCATGATTTATTTAGATGCAATTTGAAGTATATTTCAACTTTAAATGCAAGGATTTTTAAGAAGTATAGCCTACAAGGAGCTATTTATAGACAGGTATAATGCATTTTGGTGATTTATTGGTGTTTTTAAGGGATAGGGCAGATACACTGTAGATCAAATGATAGGGGGTTAATTAAGGAGTAGGAGAAATTAGATTTTAGAATTAAGGGATAGGGGGAATATGCTATTAAATGGTCTGTGGAAGACCCTGATCTAATGGATCTTTCATATTCAAAATTAAAAAACAAAAATAAAAGTCAATAAATCTTTAATCTTTTGTAGATCTATAACCCATTTCCCCCAATTTTTTAAGAACACCCCCTATGCTTTTTGCGTAACGCTCGGTTGCTACTATTAGGGAAATATGGTAGGCCATTAAATGGTCTGTCCCATGGGGCCATCCCAAGAACTACTCAAATACATAGGGGTCAGTACACTGATAACTGGGTCATCTTTTGAAAGCAGACACTTTCATTATGTTCAGATGTTTTCCTTGTTTATAGATCCTGATGCTGTCAATTTTTGATGCAAAATATAAAAAATTTACTAATACTTGCACATGTATTGACCTTGGTTTGGACATAACCCAGACTTGCTTTGTAGCTTAAAATTATTTGTATGTACTGTAGCATTGCGATGCTCATGAAACACAGATGAAACATTTAATGGAATTTACATGTTTACATTAATTTTACATATATGTTCTGACAGGCCCCGCTTTACAGGCCTAAGGGAATAAAATGCTAAACCTATATTATTTAGCGATGCGGGCGAGCTCTGTTTAAAGCCGAGACCAACTGATGAGGCGTATTCCTTTCCAATTGTTTTGTCTCTCTTTCAAATGGCTCGAGTAGTTATAATTATCTTGTTAATATATCAATTTAGTACTTCAATAATTAATACTAGAATCGGATAAATATTTTTCACCCATGTCTTTAAGCTTAGCTTAAAAGCAGTAACATTTTTCATACATGTACGTACATGTGTGCTCAGCTTTGAATCAGTAACATTTCTCACCCAGGTATATATCCTAAGCTTTAAGAAGCAGTAACATTTTCACCCGGGTATAATAAGTCTTAACACACCGGGCTCTTTGTATTATGCATTGCTCAGTCCCGGGCACTAATATTAGGGGCAATGCAGTCTGTCATAAAACCCTGTTTAAGGTTACCCTTATTTAAATAAGCTTAAATTGTAGATGTTTGCCAAAACATAACCAACACAGGAGTTTATATTATTATTTATATGCATGTATATACACTACTCAACTTTATAATCAGTCTCCCAGTTTTTTTGAAAATAACACATATACTAAAAACTGGAAATCACCGAAACACATACCAATATTTTATTAAGTTTATCAACAAGGTTTTAGTCCAATCAAGGCAGATTAAGTTTTATAAATCACTAGCGATATTTGTTCAACGACGCCAGTTAAAATTTCAAATGAAATATGAATTATTAAAAATTATATAATTCTTTGAAAAGTGAGCGAATATAAAAGTTGAGTAGTGTATTGGTCTGCTAAGAATACGAACAAAAAATGTTTTGGAAACCCAAATGCAAGACAATTTTATACACTTTTTTAAACAAGTATTATTTGATCAAGTATGGCTTACTGTTTAATTGCTCAATTGAACACAAATTCTCAAAAGTGCCAGATCAACACAATAATTCCAGAAGGATTAAAAGTGACTTAATATTGGCCCGAGAGAAAGTTACCTTCTTCAGCCGAGGTCTTAAAGGTTATAATACAACCTAATTTACCTTAGTCTTTTAATGCGTTGTTGATCTGTCTAAAATATGGTTTCATTCTATGTTTTGTATTGACCCAGATACACCATTCCAGATAAGACGCATATCTGCATAATTATCTCTTTTTTCCTCCAAAAATGCATTAAAAACAAAATTAATGCAAACACAAATGTATTAAAAAATCTCCGATAAATATTAAAAGCCAAATTCCCAGGTACACATGTCATAGCTTTGAAAAAAACGAGTGCGCCCAGTCATACTCAATGAATGCTTATTATGACAATCAATTGCATCCAGCAATTACTAGTAGATGCTAATTTAAGTGTGTTGTCAGGTTCACATAAATTAATACCCTAAATTTACTAATGACAATAATGCTTTATATGACCAGAGTTAAGGAGTTTGCATTCATTTGCAGCGATTTGCTTTAAATTAAATTTATCAGTATTCCATATACCTGGGTATGGTCATATAGAACTATGACATCATAGTTTTAAAAATGGCTGCTCCCATATCCATTTTAGAACAACCTTCAAATGGAGATACAGATATAAGTTTTTCAGAACTCCCAATAAAAGAGCTTGTTTGACTGTGTCGCTACATTCCCTTTAATACTTTGTTAAAAAAATAAGATGTAAATATGCAAGGTAATTTTTTCATGTGTATACAACACGCATTGTACTGAAAACTGCAAGTAACCGTTGACCGTAATGTAAAGAGAACAGGAAGAGGATATGAAAACACTAATCTAGACTAATTATATATTACCGGTATGTATGTATACTGTATACCGTTTTCCCTAATAAGTAGTGCCCAAAAACTTTAAAAAAAAAAGGAAAAAGATAATAACCGTAATAAATAATTAAAATATCTTTAGAATTCAATACATTTTCGATCTTTTGTATCCAAAAATCCACCCAAAAAAAACAAAATTCAATAAAAAATTTTTTTTTTAACATTTTATAAGGATTATAAGAGCCCCTTGGCATTTTGCATAGCAAATGGTAAGTCTTATCATATTTCCCCCGATTAATAGCGCCCATGCTCTATGCAGAATACAAAAGGGGCGCTCTTAATTATTATAGGGTGACAACATTGTCATACTTTATAATGTCTCAAAATATTTTTTATATTATATCTACATGTTTATGTTATTGATTTTCTTGTTCAGTTCTGGAGATAAGCCTCGATCTTAATAGCGCAACCACGACCGAGATGGTAAAGATGCTGCATTTCAAACCTTCTCGCATCTCACCGATGCGGCTTTGAATCTCACTGGGCACTCAACTTGTGAGAAAGTGTTGATTCTTATTGATGGCGGAAGTTACATGTACACAGTACTGGTACTTCTACTCAGGAAAAAGTGCCAGTGCCTCCATCCACCACACAAAAATTCGGCTCTGTAGCCTGTAATGCACTGAAAAAGATGTAAAACACCATTCAACCAACCAAAAAATTTTATAAAGAAATCAAAGAAAGAAAAATCCCATGCTAGTGTCCCCTTTAAGAGTATTAAAGGTAGTAAAACATTGTTAATGAATTGATTCATGTGTTGAAAGAAATTATCTGGAACTACACACAGTTTGCAGCAGGAGTTTCTCCCTAAACATGAGGTTTTACAATTTAATTGTAAGAAACCTGTGTCCCATTCACAGTCAATCGTTTTAACCGATTACCTTTTCAACTATGTCACTGTAACGTATACATTCCCTTATAAAACTTAAAACAATTGTTGAAATGAAAGAAGTAAATCATTTTGTGGTCTATTTAATTGTTATATTGTTATGTAGCAAATGGGTTGCCTAGAGATGGGGTGGGGAGAGTATATATAGAAAAAATAGACATGAGCATCAGGAGGTCCCTCTTATGACTGACCGAATCTTCCTACGCATTAAAGTTGGCTATTTTTTTTTCTAACTAAAAAATGTTTGGCTATTAAAATGACCAGTGTGAGCACTGCCTTTTAAGTAACCATAATATTAAGTAAAATATAATGTTATATATTGTAATATATATATATATATATATATATATATATATAAACGGGAAATAAGCTTCAGTCACTAACAGCAATGCCAAGTTTCCTTAGCAATGCTAAAGTTTCCTAATACATTACACTTCTAAGGGAGCACCTTAACTCAGGTAATTTACTGTTTGTGGCACTAAAAAAGCAGTACACTTTCTATCTCATTAAAATCTTCATTCCAAGCAAAATTCCTTCCTGCTGTGTTAGATAGGTGGAAGGTGCTGGATCCGAGGAACAGGGGATGGCATGTATGCTATAGCAGGGTTTCCACAGAAGTAATTTAAAAGGTAGGGGAAATCAAATTTGAATATCATTGGGTGGGTGTGGGAGGGAGGGAGTATAACCCTCTGGGTGACGGATATTGTATAGGGATCAAGATTTGTTTAAATGCAATTTGAAGTATATTTCAACTGTAAATGGGATTTTTAAGAAATATAGCCTATCAATAGCTATTTTTACAATGACAATGACAAATGTTTATTCAGTAATAGAGGCTTCTGGCCCGTAATATTGAACTAATACAATTATATATGTAGAGATACATTTTATGGAAAATATTGAGCAACTGTACACATTTATAGGCAGGTATAATGCATTTTTCAGGTTTATTGGTGTTCTTACGGATAGGGCAGAGAGGTCAAAGGATAGGGGGTCAGTTAAGGAGAAGGAGGAAATCAGATTTTAGAGGGGGAATATGCTCTTAAATGCTCTGACTGGAAGACCCTGTATAAATTATGATCAGATCTTTCTACTGGACATGTGTACATGTACCTGAAATGTTTTAAGAATCTTGGGTATCTTGTGATATATAGGGTCAATTCAAAATCAAGGTATAACTGTTGTGATGGAAACCGTGGCTCTTCGGAGGTTCCGAATAATTAAACAGTTGAATTTCCCCCATCTGATCGAACCTGATACACATGATCGATACATTTCTTGCATAACATTTTCATTTTGTGTGTTGATGTCACCATCAGTAGATAAGATTTCATTATTTACAAAACAATTTCATGCAATTGTCAAAAAATAAATAAAATGTTGACGTTTTGACGTCATTGTCGATGCCCATATATTTTTTCTGCACCCTGCACTTTGCAAAATAAGATTTTTTTAGCACAATATGTGAAATGAGGCTACCTTTATTGGCAATGTTTCCAAAGAAACGGGTCAACTTGGTGCGTTCCACTGAGCCAATGGCAGCTTATGAAAAACATTGACCGAAGGAGTAAATGTATTCTGTATATAATTGTATACTTGTAGTTTAAGTAGTAGGTCAGATCTACCATTTAAAAATACATGTATACAATATAACAGTGAGCATTCTGAATATTCTTGTAAGATTTACACCCCGTTTATGCTTTAAGAATATTTCTGCCACTGTTTGTGTGTATTCCTGCTGCGTGTTATGGCACAGTGGATTTTAGACTAGTTATGGTGCAGTTGATTGTATGTGGGGACCTCGATTTTAAGTTGCATCCTAATGAGACACATTTGATAACTGATCCAAATCAATTCAGTTTGGTACCGGATAGGTCTCAAGGTCCAGGTCCCTGAATCACGCACTAAGGCGCAATGCTGAACCTTTATACCACGGTGCCTCTCATAGACCTAATCTTTCCTTAATAGCCAGTAGGTGGTAATTACACTCCTACTGATTATCTGACCAACTATTTCAGCTTTTGCTTTTTTTTCGACATTATATAAAGATAAAATAATCACAAATGTCGGTAATGTCGACTGACAGCATGAGCACTGGCGGTTCCTAATACAACAACAAAAAGAAGAACTATAAAGACTTGCCTGCCTATTAATGAAACTTTCCATTTAACTCAAAAGCTAGTGGAAATCATGCCCTGCCCATACATTTCTTGCTTCATGACCTAACTGGAAATGTAGTGTTCAGGGAATCGGCTGAAAATTCATGATCGATCATCAGAAAATTTTACCGACTGATGATCGATCATTAATCGATTAAACATGGCTGCTATAAAAGACAAGTGTAAGCCTTTTTTAGACTATAATGAACAAAAGAATCACATTTTAAGTATTTTCTGGTAATAAAGGAACTGAATGACCAACATATATTTTAAAAAATAATTTGTACCCACTAAAATAATTTGATTACTTGTTGCAAAATTATAGCTCTTTATTTTCTTATATATTTTAGTACAAGAGAATGAAATAAGCCATAATTTTCAACAACCGAGTAAAGTCGATCATGAAAAATTGTAATCGATTAATCAGATCAAAGGCATAACTGATCGATGATCGATCAAATCGATTAATCGGAACAACACTATGGAAATGTATTCCTTTTATACTGGTACACAGTCTGCTTGCTTGAGGCAGTAACATGTACAATTTAAACATCTAATACAAAGTGCATGGCACATGTTTTCCTAATGGATCCCTTGTGAACCTCTCAGGAAATCTTTTAAGATAATATAACCTGAGAAATGATATTCCGAAAGATGTACTGAAGGCAGAAGTGAGCTGCATGTGTTGTGAAATGAGATTTGAAAGCATAGACAAGATGGATACTCATCGGCATGTGATGAATACAGCTGCAGATGGTGTAAAATGCTCCTCAACAAACATTTGTAGAAAAAATCTATTTTGCTATGACAATATCACATTGTATGCATGTATGAATGCATGGAATTTGTTTTACAAGCTCAGCTGATCATTCTGAAAAATGATGGATCATTGTTGGGTGTCGAAAAATCTCTCTGATTTATAGAAGATTATAATAATGTATGGAGAAAGTTCCACTTTCATTTAATTGTTACATAAAATATTCTGCATTATTATATATCATAAAATATAGGCATAGAAGTGGTCACGCATGATTAAATTGTTACTGTTTTGACCATTTTGTTGAGAAATATGCTAGCTGTTAAACGTAGTAACATTTAGCATGCAATAGTTCACACGCTTTTTAAAAAAATGAGCAAAGCATCATGTGACCACATAGGAAACACAGACTTTTTTTTACGCTTTTTCAAATTTTATAAGTAAAACCATATAAGATCGCTTATATTTTATGAGATTATAGTAAAACACTTATTTAATTCAGGTCTTGTAAGTCGGTGGATTATAGAACTATTTCTCCTCGAGATTAGTCACTCCCTCTGATAAATAGTTCTAACGATTAACTTCTAAGGAATTAAAATAGTTGTAATTTATACATGTATGTAACTGATGATAATACCACTTATAAAAAAACACACTTTTGATTGCAAGCAATTTCTACCATTAAATTATTCCAATCAGTCAATTTTAACACTGGTGATTTTAACTGCTTGTTCTAATAAGACTACCAGTATATTACAATTGGGAATTCCGGCATTCTTGATATAAAACTATTTCCACACCCTGAAGGAAGCATGGGAAGTGTTTAGTCTGTTATGGTGGGTATCTGTTGCAAGCTCACTATAATGGCATGGAGCAGTGAGGCAGTGGGATATACACGTAACACATTTATGGTGCATCAAGGTAAATCTGGGTCAGTATGATGATGTTGTCTGTCTACAGAGGGAGAGAGGATTTAGGTCGCAGACAGCCAGATAGCAGTCTATCATCATTGGCTGTTAAATACCCCATTTATATGTACATATATTTCTCTATAAAATGTTCCTTTAAATGTACATTTTATTGTTCAACATAATGTTTGCCTGCAGGCCTTCCTCAGCGTATAATTGATCAAAGCGGATAGCATGGTTGGCTTTAAAACCGAAGATTACGGGTTTGAGTCTTATTGGCGCTATTGGGTGTAGGGAAGGGTTCCATGATGTGTATGTAACCTTCCTCTCTATCTGGAGGTGCTCGAAATGTGTCAGTGAGCCCTTCTGTAGCAAATCAATGGCTCGCAATTCAGATGTTCCAATTTAAAAGTGTTGGTTTATTCGTCATTGTTTTATTATTAATGATTTTCGTTCTAGAAGCTTTGGTTTTACCACAATGACATGTTCGTCTCAAACTGGATGTTACATTTTTAGTATGAACATCGTTTGTCCTTTGGAACGGTACATCAACCTAGCAGTCCCATGTACACATGTACTGGTCAATAACATTTCAATTGATAATTGTATCTTGACCGGAATCAGTCAGCACTTTACTTACAGGTCGGATTACAGACAAGATATTATCTAAGCATGTTTACAGTGGACTGTTATAATTAACCAACAGTTGTTCATACTCACCTCAGGCTGGTAATGATGTACCTGAGCACATAGAGGAGAGGCGAAGATTTGTAGTTCAAAAGGTAGAAAGATAGTTTACTGGTCAGGCAATTACATTAGTAAGTGAGACAAATTAGTATTCGGTCTGATTTCTGTGCCCGGAGCACTAAACTCTAGTTAAAAAGGTGATCTAGGGTCAATGTCTGGTTATACATTGCAGTATTGTATCGTATTTAATTTAAAGTGCGTGCAGCTGAACAGTCCCGTTTTTAAAAGACCACTTAAGGGAATAGCAAAACTGTAGGGTCTCTTGACCTAGCTGTCTCTTAAAAGCACATAGTCATGGCAATCTTCAACCTTTTGAAAACTCTTGGCATTTTCTTCATAACTTACATTTGTTCGATCATACTTATTAATTATAAGAATAGTATATTTTGCAAATTGTTTTTGTATATTATTGACTTCGGGTTATATGGCGCCAATAATATATTTAAATATACTGTAGAATAATATGAAAAAAAGGAAAACTCAAAATGTTTAATTATATGCAAGCAGGTTTAAAGTCAAACTGATACTGGATAAATAAAACAAGGTGCTATTAGCCTTTAAATTACGCCCACAAGTTTGGTCGGGATGCTAATTTCAGTGCTTCATAATAACTTCAATAATGCCATGTGTTGCTTTAATACAGGCTCCTTTTAATTTGCAAACCTCTACAAAATGAGCATCAATTTGTTATCAAGTGTCATTTTCACTTCAAACACGGGGCGTCTGTGGCCGAGTGGTTACAGTCTCAGACTTGAAATCACTTACACCTCACCACTGTAAGTTCGATCCCTCAGGGGCCTAGGAATCTTTATGTGTGGAAGCTATCCGGCTGGCTTGCGGAACATCGGTGGTTTTACCTAGGTGCCCGCCCGTGTGTGAAAATGCCCGGAGGGTCACCTGGGGTCTTCCTCCACCAGTGGAAGCTGGAAAGTCGCCACATGGCTGTTTGTACGACTATAAAATCCAATTCAATCAATCACTTCAAACCTGCATGTATATAATTCAATAAAATTTTGAGTTTCTATATTTCTTTGTTGTTCTAGCAGATAGATGTTTAAATATATTACTGGTGCAATATTATCCACAGTTAGCAGTATATGTTAACACATTTTGTTTTGATAATTTGTTCAAATAATTGTTAGTTATGATTGCAAAAATGCAAGTAGGAAAGAAAAACTAAGGGACACCGCGAGTTTCATACAAATCAACATTGCCATGTGTTCCTTTAAAGCAGGTAGTCTCTTGTTATAATAGAGGTGGACCCTGAGTGAGCAACCATTGATTGTTAATAATTCAGTTGTTTCCATTAGAGTCACCCTCAAAACAAAGTTTATAGTTTGGAGTGGTCTGTCCGTCTTGTTTTTTTATTTCTGGAACAGATATTCAAGATTATATTTTTACTGATTTTTTTTTTTGAAATTTTTGTTATAAATAATGTACTTGTAATGTTCTGGTAATGGATATGTAAGACATGTATTTCACAAATATTCAAACAATCCTAAATGCATAAATCATTCAGTCCATATAGGTATGAACAGTTCTTTAGTTTTGTCTTTATCTCTTCAATAAGCAATACTTCATATAGCATATAATATGTTTGGTTATCTATAATTGAATGACTTCAGATAGTCTACAGTGTTTTGTATTTGAGCAGACCAGTGGACTAATCTGGGTAGATCATCTTCCCAGGGAATATTGTCCTCCTCTACTAAAGCAGATACTATCTGGTGATCATAGAATTTTGGAGTAGCAACGTTATCTCGCACCTTAAAGGGATATACGGCCATCTTAATTTTTTAAAAAACTCACTGTTAGCTTTTCTACATAACTTGCATTTGTTCAATCATTAATATTTAATTATAAGAATAGTATAAAGCAAATTGTTTTTGCATATTATTAATTGATTATATATTACATCAATAAATATATTTTTAAACCTATGATAGAATAAGACAAGCAAGTGAAAATCAAAATGTTATTTAAATCATATGCAAGCAGTTTTAAAGTCAAAATGATACTGGATAAATAAATCAAGACACCGATTTCGATATTTGATGAACACTTCAAGATTACCGTTTGTCCCTTTAAAGAGATGGATTTTGATGTCATTTTATGTCATATATTGATCACTGATTTTGTTTGTATGGTGTTAACCGTCACATGTAAAGTTATATACGACGGTCGCTTTTTTGGTGGTGGAGGCAGACCATCGACTTTTCCTGGGTAGAACCAGTACTGTACACCTCCAGCCATCCGTAAGGAAAACTACCTTTAGTTATTCAGTACTGCACAAGGAAAATGTTCTTGATCACGAAATAAGTCGTCAAGTTTTCCAGTTGAAATTTAAGCACCTTTTAATGGTTTCAGTGCTCACAAAATATTTTTGACAGGCAGGCCCTGAATTAATATTGACAGGCCCTGAATTAAATTATTTAGTAAAATATGGCAAAAAGGGACAAGCCCCAACCAGATTTTGACTCGCCCCGGGCTTAGGGCTATCCTATTTCTTGAGCACTGGGTTTTATTCATATTTGGATATATATATATATATGGATTTCATATATATAGTAATGATATATATAGTAATATACAATACTTCTAGAGCGCCAGTAGACTAGCACCAGTATTTTTAAAATTACTAAAACGTGAATCTGTTTGATGGCAAACATTTTTAATAAGATCCATTGTTTATCACTTTTACTTTCCTCAGAGACGTACATGTCAGTCGGATGAGGATGTGTGAAACGGGTGATCCTTTGTATCGGTGTCTATCCTCTGAGCATGTGAAAGGGATCTTGTCGATAGTACGAGTAGGACACCGTTACCGGATTCCTGTGTATCTTTCCCCCTACATAGGACTGCTTAAACTAACTTAGACAATATGTTGATGAGCCTTTATTCTATTAAATTTTAAACCGGATTTTAAAAAAAGTCTGATTATTAGATTGGCGAGTGTCGTCGGATGACGAGCAAACTGCATCAGTTGTTTTTGAAGAAGTTTGTCAGTTTCTTAACATCATAACTTTAAACTTGTCCAAGCATTGATTTGATATTTGCACAGTTGTATATGGTCATTAGCTATCACAAAATACCAATGTTTCCATGACCTTGACCTTGATGGTATCTAAGGAAGAAGTTTGTCTGAGAGTCTCCAACACATCTCAACTTGAATACTATTCAGCAGATTGATTTGATATTTGATATTTGGAGTTGTTACCTATGATCATTAGATATCCAGCTATACCAATATTTCCATGAATTTGACCATCAGTTAAAGGTCACACTAAGTAGGCTATTTGTTTAAAATCTGTGTTTCTTCGAATTTCCACATTTCTTGTTTATTGCTCATTTGGTTTTCAATTCCTGATGATCATGTCTTGATGTCACATTTCTTATATCCCCTTAGAGCTCTATCAGCGATCTTTTTTCACTCTTTTGGGAATGGTATCGATACCCATTCAATTGGGAAAATTCGCGTTGTTTTGCCTTAAATTGGGAATTTATTACTATCCGACAAAAGCAATATTGTATGTTAAAATACCTTGCAAACACATTACCATGTATACATTGTCTTGTAGTATTTTATTACCCTCCCCTAAAAGTATATATTTTCCCCCTGTTTCTGTTTTTTTTTCTTCATTTATTTAGGCTCCACTGTTTAATTTCGCGATATCGTTGTTTTATTTATAGGCTCTACAATATAGTTGATGTATTGTTTATTTTCAGGATGAATTTCATCCGTTTATTGAGGCTCTACTGCCTCATGTAAAGGCCTTCTCCTACACATGGTTCAACCTGCAGGCAGCAAAGCGGAAACACTACAAAAAACATGAGAAGCGCATGTCCATGGAGGAGGAGCGCAGAGTCAAAGATGAACTACAGGTGATCTGATAATGTAATCTAGATGTTGGTGGTATAAATGCATGTCAAGAGAGAAAAAAGGTTGAATAGTCCTATCAGACATGATAAGTAGGAATAGGCTATGTGAGGGTATTACTGTATGATCTGTATCACAGTAGCAAAACCACATGACTTTTTGATTGTGTTCATGATCTAAAAAGTGTCAACAAAGTGCTTGATTCAGGTAGGTTTCTGCTTTATAACTTTCTCAGTATTTATTAAATTTTGTTTAACTAAAGTGCACATACCCACTACTAAGTGAGCTCTTTCCTGCGCTGGAAAAGATAATTCGATTCCTACAGTACTTTCTGAGATAAGCTCTCCAAAATATTTACACTCGTTTCCAAGACTTTGGGAGTTCTAATCTCAGAAAGCACTCGGTAGGTGAATCAAATTTCCTTTTTCAGCAGGGAAAAGGCTCACTTTGGTAAGTGTGCTTTAGTTGATCAACATTTAAATAAATATTAAGGAAGTTATGATGCAGAAACCTGCTTTAATCGAGCCCTTTGTTGACCCTTTTTAGTCGTGAACCTAATCAAAAAGTCACATGGTTTTGTTACCGTGTCTTTTTTCTCTAATATATGCCCAGGCATTTATAAGAAATATATGCCCAGGCATTTATAAGAATCTAGTCAACAACATTAGTCACTGTTGTAAATCTTACAAAATTTGCCAAGATAACAACACTAGACATTGGTGGTAAGTCGTGTAAACATTAGATCTCATTACACATCTTACCAAAATATACCAAGTTAACAACACTAGACATTGGTGGTAAGTCATGTCAACATACGATTGGCATTACATCTTACCAAAATATGCCAAGTCAACAACACTAGACATTGGTGGTAAGTCGTGTCAACATAAGATTGGCATTGCATCTTACATCTTAACAAAAAATATCAAGTTAACAACACTAGGCATTGTGGTAAGTCGTGTCAACATAAGATTGGCATTGCATCTTACATCTTAACAAAATATACCAAGTTAACAACACTAGACAGTGATGGTAAGTCGTGTCAACATAAGATTGGCATTAAATCTTACCAAAATATGCCAAGTTAACAACACTATACATTGATGGTAAGTCGTGTCAACATAAGATTGGCATTGCATCTTACATCTTATCAAAATATACCAAGTTAACAACACGACATTGGTAGTAAGTCATGTCAACATAAGATTGGCATTAATCTTACCAAACTGTATGAAGTTAACAACACTAGGCATTAATGGTAAGTCGTATCAACATAAGATTGGCATTGCATCTTAACAAAATATATCAAGTTAACAACACTAGACATTGGTGGTAAGTCATGTCAACATTAGGTTGGCATTACATTTTACCTAAATATACCAAGTTAACAACACTAGTCACTGTGGTAAGTCATGTCAACATAAGACATACAATATAGGACATTGGTGGTACATCGTCACACCAACACTATAAATTGTTTTGTTAGTCATAAAGAACAACCCAGTAGCCAGTAGCCACAAGGTGTTGTATGTGTTGCATGTCAAATCATGGTGACGTGACACTCGTGCAGCATATAAACCTAATTAATATTGTCATACAAGTTTATAAAGTCAAATGAGGGACTGTCCTGTATGTTTCACATTAAATTTGCAAAGTGACCGACTTATGTGGTCGTTGTTTTTCCCTTTCTCTAGCTTTTAAACAAATGTTTCACATTACATTGCAAAGTGACTAACTTATGAGGTCATTGTTTTTCCCTTTTAAACAATAATATAAGTATTAAATAGATAATTTTCTTTATGTATAACTTCTATTCTCAATAATTTCCAAACAAAATAAAAATCGGCATGGTCTTAATGTGGAAACAAACCAGAGCGCCCCTGGAAACCCCAGGCCAAAAATAAAATTATGTTTGTTTCCCCTTCCCGACCGACCCACCGAAATAGCCGCGACCCGAATTATTTTTTCGACACTGGCGAAAAAAAAAAAAAAAAAAAAAAAAAAAAATTTTTTTTATTTATTTATTTTTTTTTTTTTTTTTTTTGTCTTAAATGTGTCTTATAGGTAGCATGTATTCCAGTTTTGATCTCAAATAAAAGAAATGAAATAAAAAAAAAAAATTACCTACCTACCTACCCAACCCTTTTTTGCATGGGTCGGGAAGGGGAAACAAACATAATTTTATTTTTGGCCCCATATGTGTAGATCGGTGGGCTCCATAATTATTCTCTCATGATATAGATCAGACCTGACCAGGATACCAGCTTGCTTTCAGAGGTGAGTAGGTAGATAGATCTAAGACATGTTGAACAATTCAACTATGCCATCAGGAAGTACATGGACCCATGTAGACAATGCAGTGTAGCTGATGATGTAGTGTATGTATTAGTGTATGGTAATGTCATTACTTATCAGAAGGGAGGATCTGCAAAAAGATGGTCATGAGGACATAATGACCTGGTGAAATATTTAACAGCTTTGTATATGCAGAAATGTGACAATCTTTCATCACAATCTTTCATGGGTATTCAGTGAAGATCAGAATTCCTACACAAGATATATATTGGAATCGCTGATATGCAAGTAAACATTTCCTGCATAAGAGATTTCCCCCAGCCCATTTATTCTGAACACAAAGTAGGTACAGTCATGTAGTTAATGCAACATAGTATACAACTTGAGATACACTATTTAAAATAAATAAACATTTCCCTAATTAAGTTTTTGTCTCGCCCACGATAGTGGGTACTGTAGCGAGACATAGCAGTCACTTTACCGGCTGCGGCGTCGGCCACATTTTAAATCAACTATATCTCAACAACTACCGGTACTGCTCGAATTTTTCTGAAACTGATGCTTTTATTTGGTCAAGGGACATCACGTAATTACCAAGGTCAAGGTCATATTTTGCATTATTTTCCCAAACCTTAAAGACACATTTCCCAACTGAATATAGTCGTCGAAAAATCATGGATAGCATGCTTTTTAACTGCTTACTTCTCGCTGACTGATTACCACAGAGACATTATATTGAGGCCCCATCACAGTTTTTTTCTTTTCATTTACTATTACCTTAGTTTTTGATATAAAATATATTGTAACTAAAAACACTAGATTGTTTATTATGGGGGAGCATATAGCCGCCTCTTTTTCCGTCCGTCCGTGCGTCACACATTTTGTCCGGAGCATAACTCAAAAAGTATGCTTGATTAAAGTTTGTGTGAATGATTAGGACACTGGGGCGGGTCCAAATTTGACCTCAGGGTCACCATTAGAACAAACCAGTTAGAGGACCATAAGACGATGTTACATGCAAAATATCACATCTCTATATCTTGTATTTTTGCAGAAGATTTTTTAAGATTTGTTAAATGAAACTGATAAGCCCCATTGCGGGGGCATTTATGACCTCAGGTGCACCATTCGAACAAACATATAATGATGCTTCACATAAACTTGGGGTCGTCCGTGGTCGAGTGGTCTCAGCCTTGAAATCACATGTCCCTCACCGCTGTGGGTTCGATTCCCCATGGGGCCAGGACTGTTTAGTATGTGAGTATCAAGCTATCCAGCTTGCTTGCGGAACGTCGATGGTTTTACTCAGGTGCGCATCCGTGCACGAAACAATGCCCGGGTTTGCACCTGGGGTCTTTCTCCACCAATAAAAAGATGGAATGTCGCCAAATGACCTTAGCTGTTGGTGCAACTATAAAATCCAGTTAAATGAATTCATATAAGATTTGGTTGAATTCCTACAAGAGGTTTCTGAGAAAAAGTCGTCAGAAGCAAAAGATAACGACCACGACGGACTGATGACAGACGAAGAGCGATTCCAAAACATCTCATTGAGCATTCGGCTCAGGTGATCAAAAACACTGACAGATGACAACGATTTTTGAATTTTGAAGTCCCGATGAGTTTCTTGCATTTGAGATTTACTAAAACATGGCAGAGAAGTAACTGATAATAGAGAATATTGTGCTAAAAATACAAAAATTATTAATTGTTAACACGGGTCTTTTAAGAAAATCCATCTATACATAGTTGTTTTAACATATATACAAGTGCACATAAAATGCAAAACGGTTATAATTTTTACTACATTATTATACACTCTTTATGGGATGGGCCTCATCCTTTGACAAAAAACTAATAATCTCAATTTCCTTGTGCAAATGTATTTCTAACAGCGATTTACAGTTACCTATAGAAATTCTCTCCTCCACCCATCCACCCATATGTATTGTTGGCATTGGTGGACATCACTGAACGACAAAAATTATGAAGGTCAAGGTCATATTTATCTTATTTTCTCCAAAGTTAACCTTGGTTTGGTAACTTAACCTTGGTTTGGTAACTTAACCTTGGTTAGGTAATTTAACCTCAGTTAACTTTTTGTGATTGCCTCACTTTATGTCTTTGATACTTGGTCATATGTATTGTTGGCATTGGTGGACATCGCTGAACTACAAAAAATACCAAGGTCAAGGTCATGTTTTGCATTATTTATCCTAAACATCAGTTTGGTGAGGTAAGTTAATCTCAGTTAACTTTTTCTTAATTTCCTTGTTTGATACTTGGTCATGAATATGTATTGTTGGGATTGGTGGACATCACTGAACAACAAAAATTACCAAGGTCAAGGTCATATTTTGCGATATTTTCCCCAAACTTTACCTTGGAATAGGTAACTTAACCTCAGTTATGTTACAGTCACACGGCCATGTTACGGACCTACGGATGCCTGCGTATATTTGGATAATGAAAATGCGTAATTTTTGCCCCAAATTACGCAAATTTGACCAAAAGTAACCTATATTCTGCGGACGATACGGATGAGTTACGGATGTTACGTATGAATTGCGGATGTTACGGGTAAAACCTGCGGATGAGCCCATCAGCTGCCAACCCGCTGACACATGTCACGGACGACTTACAGATGACTTACGGATTTTACGGATGACTTACGGACGATACGGATGACTTAGAGACGATACGGATGAGTTACGCTCGTGTCTGCGCATGTCGGCTTCCTGTGGCGTCCGCACCATCCGCATATAAACACACGCGTATATCCGCACACCCGACAAAGTGTGCGCATCAGTTACGTATCTTACGTATCCTGCGGATGAGTTTACGTATCTTACGTATCCTGCGGATGAGTTTACGTATCTTACGTATGGGTTACGTATTCTACGTATGGATAACGTATATTCTGCGGATGCTTACGTATGTTTCATCCGCAGCAAAATTTTGAGATTTTCAAAATTCCCGCTGCGGATCTGCGTATGTCTGCGGATTGGGTTACGGATAAATACGGATGCTTACGGATGATACGGATCCTTGCGGATGCTTACGGATTTTGATCCGTAAGCATCCGCAGCTACCGTAAGTGGCCGTGTGACTGTAGCTTTAACTATGTGATTGTCTCACTTTATGTCTTTGATACTTGGTCATATGTATTGTTGGCATTGGTGGACATCACTGGACGACAAAAAATACCAAGGTCAAGGTCTCACTTTATGTCTTTGATACTAGGTCATATGTATTGTTGGCATTGGTGGTAATCGCTGGACGACAGAAAAAAATCCAAGATCAAGGTCATATTTTACATTATTTTCTCCAAAATTAACCTTAAATAGGTAATTTAAGCGACAAAAAATACCAAGGTCAAGGTCATATATTGCATTATTTTCCCAAAACTACATCCTGTTTAAACCACTTAACTTCAGTAATTTAACTTCTTATGATTTGTTTGATACTTGGTCATATTAATTGTTGTCTTTGGTGGACATCATTTAAGCACAAATTTAATAAAATATTTCAAATGCCGTTTGCCGCCATGGGCGAGACACCCTCAGACCGAGGTCTTCTATTAAACAGAATTATTTCATTTTTTTGTTAAAAAAATGATTTTTAAAGCAATGCCACATCGATCCGCTGTTTTAGTCCTATATAGATTGTTTAGTTTCAAAGACGACAGATTTCTGGAAATGCATGACAAATCAGGTGAGCTCCTAAGGCCCTTTTTGATCTTTCATAAAGTGGTAATAATAGCAAACGAATTTTTCAAGGTTCAGATTGAACCAAGTATGTGAAAAAATGTGGGTGGTGTAATTAACATTTCTGCTTTATTTTTACAGAATGAGAATCAAGAAAATGTCAGTGATGTTGGAGAACTACTTTTAAAGAATATCTGTAATAATTTTTATAATATTTTACAGAATGAGAAACCAGAAATCAAACAGAAATGGGCGTCACGATTGCTGGCCAAATTACGGAAGGATATAACGCAGGAGTGTCGCGAAGACTTTGTGCTAAGTGTGTCGGGTAAAAGACCGCCATTATGTGTGTTAAGTAACCCCGATCAGAAGGGCAAAATGAGACGTATAGATTGCCTGCGTCAGGCGGACAAGGTGTGGAGGTTGGATCTAGTGATGGTGATATTATTCAAAGCTATTCCGCTTGAGAGCACAGACGGAGAGAGGCTGGAGAAGTCTCCGGACTGCATCCATCCGAACTTGTGCGTGAACCCGCACCATATATCTGTGTCCGTTAGAGAATTAGATCTGTATTTGGCGAATTTTATACATAGTTATGGTGAGTATATTGTACTTTTCTAGAAGTGTTTTGTATATGTTATTCCATTTAATAGCAGATGCTCAACGGTATCCCAACCAGGACTTCTTCAAAGGAAGCAGACAATTCAAGACAACACGCAACCCTGTTCAAGAGAAAGACAGACTGCTTTAAGAGACTCCTCTTTCTTTACCCTATTGTTTTAAACTTAGACTGCATCTGTAATAAGAGACCATAGATTGGCATAAAGAGAAACAAATTGCATTTGTGGTCTCTTAATACAGGTTTCACTGTAGGAGGCTTGATGAAGTTTGTTTGATTGTTTGAATGGTGTTTTATTTTTAGCACATTTTAGGCTATATAATTATGACAGTCCATTTTTTTTGTGTGTGTGTGATATCCCATTTTTTACCTCGGTAGACCCAGTACTGTTTACTTCACTTCGCGCCATTCGTAAGAATCGATGAAAAAATATGGATATATGCCATTGCTTGAACAGTTCAGTCTTAAATATGGGACACAATTTAAATGCAAGATATTCCAAGTACAATTTATTATATGATCAACAAAACTAACAAGGAATTCCAAAAATCTACATCTAATAAATAGCCTTGGAAATCACTAAAAAACTGTATGAACAGATGAAAGAATCCTGCAAACATAATCAAACATGTTCAGCAACACACACTTGAGGTAATTGAATTACATCATAACGATATCTCTCACATGAAAGCCACAGATTCATAAAACAAGATGAGGCGGTTATAATTAGGATAATGGACGGCTTATTGGTCGATTTCTGAAGGATTGCGAGCAAATTGTTGTATTTGATTTTGCAATTATAATCGGAATGATGGTACAACATAATTATGAAGAAAACGTGTGATGGGATTCCAGGGTGTTATTGGGAGAATAATGTTGGTAAATCATTACGGGTAAGAACAAAATATCCAGGGTGGGGGTTTGGGGGGATACAACATAATTATGAAGTGGGATTTCAAGTGTTGTTGGAAGAATAATGTTGGAAAATCAGGGTGGCAGGGTGGGTTAGGTGGGGGTAATGGGATGTGGGGTGGAGGGAATATGATTCTGAAGTGAGTGTAGTACTATTGAAAAATCCCCTATTGAAGGGCCTGGGTCTTTTCCCCTATTTCCTAAAAAGCCCTGGCCGTTTAGAACGGAAAAAAATTTTTTGTTTACTTTTAATTGGACACCAATTGGCAATACCCACTAATGAATACCCTTTTAACCAATATTTCAATCAGAAAATGTATCGTTCATGTACAATTATAATATGGCATATTGGAAATATACAAGAATTGAAAAAAATGAGCCTTCAAAGGTATTTTACTCCTTGAATTACAATATTATCTAGACGTTTATAAGATAAGGCTTAAAAAATAAATATATTAGTTTAAACTAACTGAATTTCACACCTAAAATTGATGTATACTTTCAACAGAATTTAGTTCTTAAATTTAAAGATAACAAACCTTAGGAAAACATGGCGTTTGATGGGCTTTCTTTATCTCTGATTTTTGTTTTGAACTAGTGCGGCCAGGTGGCAAACTTATTCTTATAGTTAACCTGGTTACTGCTCTCAAAGTAACATCATTTTACCAGTTAGCCTTTGGAGTATACCTGAAACCCTAATTAGCTAGAGCATCCATTCCCCTCAATTAAATATATAGGTCACCACTGATGGATGTTTGGAATGGATTAATTTATAAGAAAAAAACTGATCTGTTATTTTCGGTACCTTCAAACAACTGGTTAGTTAGTTGGTTTAATTGTGTTTAACATCATTTTCAGCACATTTTAGGCTATATACAGGGGTGTCAATATCTTTATAAGTAAGCGGCCCACAGAGCAGAATTGCCGGGTATTTTTATCGATTCTTGTATAAAATATTAGTAAAAGTGTTCATAGTAGCTGGGTAGACCAGTCAAAATAGCAGGGAGAAATTCCCGCCTCCCGCCTCTTAATAACGCCCCTGATATATGACCGTTTGATTTTTTTCGTGGTGGAGGCAGACCACCCACTTTTTCCTAGCAGTACTGTAACACTCACAAGTCGAGCTCTCAGTGGGATTCAAACCCGTATCGGTGAGAGGCGAGAAGGTTTCAAACGCAGCTTGGAAATGAATGCATGTACACAGGAAGGATAACTTCAAACATGTGTGTTTTACTATATCAGGGCTCCGGAAATATGGTTGCCCGACGCCCCGGGCAAGTGGGTTTTGGGTGCGGGCAGGTGACCTTCGTAAATCTGGTTGTCCGTCACTTGTCCGATGGACGTTTCATTATAAGATAAAAATCAAGGGAAAATTTGCCTGGACTGTGAAGTTTGCTGATAATTGCGTAGTAATTAACCACCCGTCGCTTTCGCCGCGAGCAATTACTGATCAGTGTCATAAAACTGACCTGTTAAAGCTGACCCGTGTTGTTCGTTATTGTTTAATCCCTCCCACTTGACAGTTTATCAAAATTTGATTGGCCGAGGAACGCTTGGGGTGCAATCTTCAGTTGAAGACGGGCGGTTTTTAGAATGTGATACCGTGTGAAATATACCCCCGTAACGAGCCCCTCTATGCAGGAAGTAAGTCACGCGCCAGATTAGTGTGAAATACACATCAGTGTGTAAATCAGTTATTGAGATGGTGTTGTCGCTTTGTATGTCGGTCGGTGTGTCGTAGGTAATATTCTGTTCAGTAATTAAAAATCATGACGCAACACTTGACCTAGTACTGTATCCATATTATCCAATCAAATAACCGATGTATTTTTATCAGCCAATGAAACAACTCCCGTTCACTACCACGTGGTAAAGTGAAACAATGGCGATTCAATCAAACCAATTTGTAAACAAGTAGGGCAATTAAACGATTGTGGCAATTTGACGGCGTTGTTTGATGGGCAAAGAGACTATCGACGCATGTCGTAATGAATAGGTGTGCATCTGTTTTTATTTCAAAATGCCATGTTTTTTTTTAATGAATCCGAGATCAGTGACGGAATGGCGTGTTTTTGTTTTGATCAAATTTGCCATTGTATCCAAGATGTGCTTCGACCTTGGCTAATTTCGATAATTATTCGAAGAATTGCAATTTGGCATCTCAAAAGATATTAGCAGAAAAACAACTACAGTATCAGTCAGATTTAGGCATAAACCGTGCTAATAATTTCCAACACTTAAGAATTATCTACATGAATTATATAACGAAAGTGAAAGTAGGAAAAAAGTTCTGTTTGACCTAATGCATCATTTTTTTCATTCTTTTTATCTGGTGTAGTCTATAACAAAAGTAAAAGTAGAAGTAGAAAAAAGTTTTGTTCGACCTAATGTATCTTTTTTTTTGTTATCTGCCTGCCCTTTTGTAATTACAGCACTAGGAGCAAGCATCTTGTACATCTTAATTCCATAGGCATTAGAGTCTACCAATTTGGTACCAGGTTCATCAGCGATGTTATATCCTCGGGGTATTCCCACTGACACCCCACTCCCCCTCTCCCACCGGTGGAGTAAAACACTGATATGTGCATAATGGTAACAACCTGTAGCTCTGATCCTTCATAATTTAAGTCATTAATTTTACAATGAAATTATGTAAAAAAATATGACAAAAAAAAAGTGAGAGAAAAGGATTTAACATAGCGTGCGGTCTCGACGTAGCTTAATTGTGGGGCAAGTGACTTTTGAAATCAGGGCAAGTGACATTTTGGGCAGGGCAAGTGGATTTTGAAAATCTACTTGCCCTGGGCAAGTGGATTTTCAAAATATTTCCAGACCCCTGTATATATTGGGATAGCCTGCTTCAGAGTATGCACACTCCTAGAGAGAGATACTGATTAGTGGTGGAGGGACTATTATCCTTAGAATCACAGGCACACGCTCGCTATAAAAAATGATGAGATTTATGAGATATCTTCATGACCGTGGCCGAGTGGTTAGAGTCTCTGACTTGCAATCACTTGCCCCTTACCGCTGTAGGTTCGATCCCTTATGGGCCTAGGAATCTTTATGTGAGGAAGCTATCCAGCTGGCTTGCGGAATGTCGGTGGTTCCACCCAGGTGCCCGCCCGTGCACGAAAATTGCCCGGAGGGGCACCCGGGGTCTTCCTCCACCACTGGAAGCTGTGAAGTCGCCATATGACCTTAGCTGTTGGTGCGACTATAAAATCCAATTCAATTCAATTCATGACCAGTCATTTTGTTTGGTGTTTTACGTCATTTTCAACACATGTAAGTTTATATATGACAGTAAATTTTTTTTGTGGTGGAGTACACTTTTCCTGGGTAGAACCAGTACTGTACACCTCCCGCCAACCAGTGAAATGGAAGAAATATTTAACTGAAATGAGCATCGCTGGCAGCCATGTATATAATCTTTGCAGCTTGCTCTAGTATAGCTCTAGTATAGCTTGGGATTTTGTTCCATTGAAGTTATACAAATCACTTTACTTGCATTTAGTTCAATTAAAACTTTAAAAAAAAGAAAAGTGGAGTGCAGTTTGTGCAAGAAAAACATAATATATAAGGCGAAATAAAATAATGTTTGGTTCCTATCTAATTACATGCGGGGTAGGTACAGAACAGCTCACGCGAAACCCACACTTTACTCGATTCGCCGAGTTTGGTAGCATTGAGTGCCACGGGAATCTATGGCGAGTCGGTGTTTGGACTCGCGGAGTAGTCTCCGAGTTACTCCGCGCAGAATCCAATTAACCATGAGTGCACACCTGTGGTGATTAATTATTTGGAATTAAGAAAAACACCTGAATTTTTCCGACCATTTGTCAGCTTGTCAGACAGCATGCTTGAAAAGCAATCGATTGCCAGAAAAAGTGCAAACAATGAGACGCCGAGTGCATCTTTTCTGTACAAAGTTGATATGACTAATAAAGACAATGAGTAAATTTCGAAACAAATCCGTATTTCAAACATTTAATGTATTTAATCACAAGTATATCATTTTTGTTGTCCAAAAGTCAATATTTCTTCAATAATCCGGGCCTTCTTTGCAATATAATTATAATATACCTTTTTACAAGGCGGCACTAATAACGGGTTTAAGACCCGGAATTTTTTACATTTTTTTCTAATAATATCTGACCAAAGACACTATTGGTGTATTAATAATAAACAGCAGACTAGTTAAAACTAGTTGCACACAAATAACGATCAATGTGTAATTATGATTTCTAGTATTACTAATTGAATGGAATGTTCAATCACCATAAAGCCCCATATTAGGAACCGCTATATAACCGCTATATAACATATTACGGTTTTTCGAATTAACCGCAACCGATTTTCCGAAAATAGAGTCTAATTGTCGCTTGCTTTATTTGAATAATTATGCACATTTGACCTGTACAGTTTCGACTCCGAACTCCGAGTTTGTCTACGCGAAGTATCATGGCATAAGTATGCATAGTGCCCGCGACCGCTTTTCGCATAGCTGCTTGCCACGCCGAGAGTTTTATCATCAAAACTCCGCGTAAGTACGCGATTTGTTAATTCCTCACTCGGCGTGAAAGAGTAAAGTGGGTTTCGCGTGAGCTGTACTGTAGGTAGACATTATTTTATGTTTTGCCTTTTTGCTTTTCTCCACTCAAATACTTTCATAACCAAATAAACTAACTTAAATTATATATATTTGTTGATGTCTTCATCTTACATGTATGAATTATTACAAAATATGAATTGCAAATGCATCCTCGTCCGTCGGGTGGAGACATAAATCGGGCGGTTCCGTTTATTGAAGTTTTTCCTTCGAGCTTGTTACAAAAAAAAGATAGGAATCTATAGATAAGTAAGAGAATGACAGATTTCCGGATTCTTATGTTATGCTTCCCCTTTCTCTAGGGCGGCTCTAAATAAGCTATACCGTGTTCATTCATACATGTATATAAATTCAATTGCAAATTTATGCATTAATTGTACACTTGATTCACCCCATTTTTAGCTCTACTGGCCGAAGGCCAGCAGAGCTTATGGGATGACGAGTTGTCCGTCGTCCGTCCATCCGGCCGTCCGTCGTCCGTCGTTAACTTTTGTATTGTTACCACCATAGGGCCTTCATTTTTCATCCGATCTTTACCAAACTTTAACAAGTTGTTAATATCAATGAAAGCTCGGACAAGTTCGAAAACCAGCTAGATCGGAATAATTTCACCGGAGTTATGGCCCTTGTTTTGCTGAAAAATGCCATATTAAGACTTGTGAACACTCTAGCACCTTCATTTATTATTTGATATTTACCAAACTTGCACAGCTTGTTAATATCAATGAAGGCTCGAACAAGTTCGAAAACCAGCCAAATCAGATTTGTAACACCGGAGTTATGGCCCTTGATTTTTCTGAAAATTGCTGTTTTCTGTCTTGTGAACGCTCTAGCACCTTCATTTATTATTTGATTGTTACCAAACTTGCACAGATTGTTAATATCAATTATAGCTTGGACAAGTTCGAAAATCGGCTGAATTGGGTCAGTAACACTGGAGTTATGGCCCTTGATTTTCTGAAAAATGGCATTTTCTGCCTTGTGAACACTCTAGCACCTTCATTTATTATTTGATCTTTTCCAAACTTCCACAGATTGTTAATATCAATGAAAGCTCGAACAAGTTCGAAAACCAGCTAAATCAGATCAGTAACACTGGAGTTATGGCCCTTGTTTTTTCTGAAAAATGCTATTTTCTGCCTTGTGAACACTCTAGGGCCTTCAATATTAATCGGATCTTTACTTAACTTTGCCAGTGTCTTTATATCAATGAAAGCTTGAACAAGTTCGAAAAGCGGCAAGATCGAAAAAAATTCAACAGAGTTATGACCCTTGTTTTGCTGAAAAATGCCATATTAAGCCTTGTGAACACTCTAGCACTTTCATTTATTATTTGATCTTTACCAACTATGCACAGATTGTTAATAACAATGAAAGCTCGAACAAGTTTGAAAACCAGCTAGATTGGACAATTAACAGCGGAGTTATGGCCCTTTATTTAGTTAAAAATGCTATATTTTGCCTCATTAAGACAATAGGGCCTTCATCTTTCATCCAATCTTTACCAAACTTTACCAGATTGTTTATATAAATGAAAGCTCGGTCTAATTTGACGACCAGCTTGATCGGACCATTAACAGCGGAGTTATGGCCCTTGATTTAGTTAAAAATGCTATATTTTGACTCGTTAAGATGATAGGGCCTTTATTTTTCATTCGTTCTTTACCAAACTTTACCAGATTGTTTATATAAATGAAAGCTCGGACAATTTAGAAGACCAGCCAGATCGGACCAGTAACAGCAGAGTTATGGCCCTTGATTTAGTTAAAAATGCTATATTTTGCCTCGTTAATTCGATAGGGCCTTCATCTTTCATCTGATCTTTACAAGACTTTACCTGATTGTTTATATCAATGACAGCTCAAACAATATCGAAAACCAGCCAGAACGGACCAGTAACAGATGAGTTATGGCCCTTGATTTAGTTAAAAATGCTATATTTTGCCTCGTTAAGATTATAGGGCCTTCATTTTTCATGCGATCTTTATGAAACTTTACGAGATTGTATGTATCAATGAAAGCTCGGTCAAGTTCGAAACCCAGCCAGATCGGACCAGTAATAGTGGAGTTATGGCTCTTGATTTAGTTAAAAATTGTATATTTTGCCTCGTTAAGACGATAGGGCCTTCATCTTTCATCCGATCTTTAAGAAACTTTACCAGATTGTTAATATCGATGAAAGCTTGGACGAGTTCGAAAACCATCCAGATTGGACCATTAACATCGAATTCATGGCCCTTGATTTTCTGAAATATGCTATATCGTGGCCTCATTAAGACGAAAGGGCCTTCATTTGGCCGGATTTCATTGAAACTTTGCAGGGATGATCAGTACCAAGCCTAGTTGTACATAGTCACTGTGTTCCAGTTGAATGATTTTGGCAGAGTTATAGCTCTTTAAAGGTTTTAATACACCAACTTTGTTCCGACTAGTTCTCCTGAACCCCTGGCCGGATTAAACAAAACTTTTTAGGGAAGATCGATTCTTAATCTAGTTGTGCACATCATCGCCGTGTTCCGGTTGAATGATTTTTGGCGGAGTTAGGGCCCTTTAAAGGTTTTAATACACAAACTTTGTTCTGACTAGTTCTCCTGAATCTCTGGCCGGATTTAAACGAAGCTTTTTAGGGATGATCAATTCCATGTCTAGTTTTGCAAATCATTGGCTTATTCCGGTTAAATGATTTTTTTTGGCAGAATTAAGGTTTTAATACACAAACTTTGTCTGATCTACTTCTCCTGAACCCCTCGCCAGATTTCAATGAAACTTTGCAGGGATGATCAGCACCAAGCCTAGTTGTGCATGTCATTGTCACGTTCCGGTTTACAGATATTTGGCAGAGTTATGGCCCTTTAAAGGATTTTGATACCACAATTTTTTTCCGGCTAGTTCTCCTGAATCCTGGCTGGATATAGACGAAACTTGACAAGAATGATCAGTATCAAGCCTAGTTGTGCATATCATCGCCAAATTTCGGTTGAATGATTTTTGGCAGAGTTGTGACCCTTTAAATGTTTTAATACACAAACTTTGTCCAGATTAGTCTCTTCTGAACTCTTTGCCAGATTTCAGCAAATCTTGGCGAGAATGATCAGTACTAAGCCTAGTTGCACCTATCATTGCCATGTTCTGGTTGAATTATTTTTGAAAGACTTGTGACCCCTTATATATAAACTTTATCTTGAGCCAGTAGAGCGTCCACAGGCCCTCTTGGGCCTCTTGTTTATCATGCCCATTCAAGGTCTCCATCATGACATCAGTGGGATTCAACCCACAGCAGTGAGAGGCGAAAGTTTACAATGCAACGTCCTTAACCATCCAGCCACGGAGACGCTGAATCAAATGTATAAAATTGAATTGGGTTTTAAGGCGCACCAACATATAAAAGGTTATATGGTGCCCAACAGGAATGAACATGGCAGGCTCATTCTCCATTTCCATACAGAGTTCGACTTGTAAGTGAGGAAGTGTCGATTCTTACGGATGACGGGAGGTGTACTGTTCTGGTTCTACCCAGTAAAAGTAGGTGGTCGCCTCCACCACAAAAAATCGACCATCATATATAACTTTGCATGAGTTGAAAATGACGTAAAACACCATACAAACAAACAAACAAACTTCCTGAAACTTATAAAACAGGTAAACTTAAAAGAAAAATTCTATATCCAATATTTTACTGAGCTGTAATATAAACAAAAATATTTGTACAAAATGTTAAACTCTTGAAGAATGCAATTTGCCAAAAAAGCGGATATGAACTACCTAAGTAATCTCAGTCAAATATTACTGCCTATGGCTCCAGAACATGAACAATCACTACAGCTGCCACATAAAAACTTTATTTATGTAGGACACTTCATGTTAAAATATGAGAAATAAAAACATATTCAGAAATTTGTAGAATCTTTTTTTGGAGAAACCGTTTTTATATATAGCATGTTAGGCCTAATATAAAAGAGTTTTTAGTTTTCGCCCTTTACTAACTGACCAGTATAAAATGGCTATGGCCCAAATGTGTTTCTCGTATATTTTTATTTTTTTATTTTTCTTCTTTTTTTGGTTCTGAAAACTGGGTCAGAAAATGGCAGACATACATATATTTTAAATGACAGCCTTTTATGTTTCAAAATTTGAATTTCAGCAAGATGTCTATTTTATTTGTTTCCTTGTTAGTGCCCTGGTTTGAGTTCATATTACTTTTTGTGAGATAAGTTTTCCAATTTCTTATTAAATCAAAGGTTCCCTCTTTTGACTCGAAATACATAAATTACTAAACCTACATGTCAGTGAATGAGGTGAAATAGGAAAAGATGGCAAATAATTGTAAACAGGGTGTGCAAAGTAATTTGCTAACATACCCAAAGAGCCAGTCTGCACCATTAAAGGTATGCCTCTGGGGCATTAATTTTTTTTTTTAAGGTAAGAGTGAAAAAGATACATTTTAGGTAATCTGTCATATAAATGTATCCAAAATAAATTGAGAAACTCAGAGTAAAATTGTGGAGTGTTGATTACAAAACAAATATTAGTTTATCCCACCAAATTATATTAAAGCGCGATTTTTTAAAATCGTCGATGTGAAACACAGCTGTACTATTGGACGGCTGTAGCTTTAAGAATCATAGCTCTTATGTTTTTATGTTCTGTACCTACCACGAAGGTATGCAATGGCTGCATAAACAACTCCAGTATTTCAAATGACTTAACCTTAAATACCACGCAAACATGCATAAACTGAATCAAAGAGCAAAGAGAAAGATATCTGTGGATCTAGCCATTTTTTGTAACAACTGTAAATTTTCTGACAGTGCAATGTTTTCCTCTTGAAATATCTCGCTCTCGGAATACCTTGCTCTCGAAATATCTTTCGAAATTCCGCTCATCCCTCAGAAACCTCATTCTTTATTGAATATCCATCTCTTTTATGCAAGTATGTGAGGTATTTAAGGTTTGACAGTCAATTTAAATATGGTGGTTGTACAAAACTATATTTCAAAGTAGCAATTGCCTACTTGAGGAATTTTTCATTGTACTGAAATGCCGTTTCATGCCATTTGAATGTCTGCTGGGGATCCTTCTAAAAACTATAAGCTAACCTCAAAGAGTTATGCCGGTGAAATTCCTGTATGCAATATGCACGCATATGTCAATTTCGTATAAGTTTATTTTTCCTTGGGCAAATGTATTATTTGTCGAGGGAGTCTGCAAGGTTATCACATAGCCCTAAATATGATGTATTATTCATTTGCTACATACTTTTTCTGATGTATGTATATGCATCAATTGGTCTTGAAAAGAAGTTATGTTTGATACTTACTTTATTATTCAGTTGTGTTTCATGTAGATGCACGTTATGTCAGTATAATGATGAATTATTGGGAGTGTTAGGCCAGTTCTGCAGTAATTCAATATATTAACTTGCAGGGTATTTTAGATATTATCAGTATGTAGTCGAATTCAGGAAGATATGATAACACTCGTACCGCGAAATATAACACCATGTAATGAGATTGAAAACCGAGTCATGTAAGTGATTCAACTTCTACCCAAATAACAGGTACCCAGTGCACGAGGCACCAAATGCACCAGGCACCCTATGCAGGGCTCAAGCTAGGTCTAAATTCAAGGGAGAAGTTTTGCCCAAATGAAGGAAAAGTTCTCAAACATTTTCAAGTTTTACTTCTTTGTATCAGAAACTTCTCTTTGCAGTCACTGATATGGAGAAGTCAGCAGTTTGAGAGAGAAGTTTTATAACACTTCTCCCATATTGTTTGTGTCCTGCCTATGGATAAAATGTGATATCTGCTGAAAGCAACACAATTCCAGAATTTTTCTGCATTTTTGGAAGTGGGGCCAGGGGCCGTTTGAATTGGAAAAAATGCACCTGAAATCTACAAATTGGGGAAAAAGAATAATCCTACTATATTACATAATAAGGCACTAACAAAATCAAGCTCTTATACAAGTCTACAACAAATACATTGTCAAATAGGGCTACATTAATATAAGGAAAAAAAAAATTTGTATTTTGCAAACATATTTAGCTTTTTTTTGAAAAACATGAGGATATTTTGGATTGGGATGGGGCCGAAATTCGGCCCAAAAGAGGGCCTAGAAAAATCCCTGGCACAAATGTTACAATTCAGGTGCAGAAGCACACAGTCGTGTCTGGTGCAAAATAACATGCATGTCTGGTGCAAAACAACATGCATTTCTGATGCAAAACAATGCATGTCTGGTGCAAAACAACGTACATGTCCGGTGCAAAACCACATGCATGTCTGGTGTAAAACAACTAGGGTTGGATATCGTTAAGCACGAACCGGTCCGATACCGATACTGATACCAACGAAACGATACGGTATTTTAACGATACTGATACCACTTCCCATGTATCATGCTTTTAGTGCATCTGACCAGCAATGATTTAGTAAGTTTTATACTCATTCTTTATCTTTGTAGATACACTTAAATATATTTATATGGGAGAACTTTGTTAATCATTGTAATATATAAACATTCCAAGCCAGTAAATGAAACTTTGTATTCAAATTTGTTTTCCAACAGGTAACAGTGAACTTATAAATACATATTAGTCATTACAAATAAATCATAGTAGACTCGTGATTAATCTCGGACTAAAATGACTAGAAGTTTTTTAAAGTAAACCTTAACTTTCAAAAGAAAAACTTGAAACAATCAAGTTTTTGAGACACCAATTTCAGTTCCACACTTTGACTAGAAGTTACACCCTATATCCAACCCTACCAACAATTACTGTCAAATTAACCAGCTCAATAAATATTAATCTACACTACAGTAATTATAGAAAATATGCCTTGCTGATTTCAGGCTGAATTCAATTTTACATTACTTGTTTGGTTTTTAACTTTAAGTGAGTCGAACATGGTACAATGCTTCAGAGTAATATTGTGTTTTAGTCTCAAGTGTTTATCGAGATTGCTGGTGTTGCCACCTTTTCCCTTTACAAGTTTATTGCAAATATTGCAATTTCCACCGTCAGTTTTCTTCGCGAAATAAGCCCATACATGAGAATTGCGAACTCTATTTCCTACAGCGACCATTTTCTAATGTTCGCGAAAATAGATGACTTGTTTACATTCGTTACTGCATGGATTCGTAACTTTTATTTTTAATAATTTATTTATTAATTCTGATAAAATATGGAATAAAATTAACGATTATGATATATTATTGATTTTCATCATCTAAAATGAAGGCTAAACAACTTGGAAAGTAATGCAAAACTAAGCCTGACATCGCGCGAGTAGCTCGCCATAACAGGCGGTGTCTATATAAAATGTCAACCTTCAATATAGACTCGCGCTGCCGACGCCTTAGCTTATGTTGTGTTGTTTTATTACCTGCAATTTGATAAGAATTTCGCATTCATTTTTATGGAAATACCGAGATCGGAACCGATTATTTACGAAACGGTATATACCGGTACTTTTTGAAGTAACTATTCGGTACCCGGTATCCAACCCTAAAAACAACATGCATGTTTGATACAAAACAACACACTTGTTTGGTGCAAAACAACATGCATGTCTGGTGCAAAACATGCATGTCTGATGCAAAACAACACACTTGTTTGGTGCAAATCAACATGCATGTTTGGTGCAAAACAAGAAAATTTCAATGTAAAAAACAACACATTTTGATGAAAATCTTAATTCCCCATACAAACTAATATTCTGATATACAGTTAAAAAGTAATACCGTTACTTTACATTGCAAAACAACAATTCTTGCCGGAAACTAAATCAGTTCGGGTGCACAACTGATAAAGCTCTTACATGTGTACATGCAAAATGATACAATTCCGGTACACAGCTATTGCAACTAACACCAGTTCTGTGCAGTTACCTTGGAACAATAATTACAAGTAAGACAGATGTGTAATTGAACATATCTGTATATACAAGAGGCCTGCTGCCACTGATTATCCCATTATAAAGCTGCCTTTGATTTCCAACAAGCTGAAACATTGTGGTTTCTTTCCCTCCAAACACTTCTGTTTGAACTGAGATAACATTAATGCTTGCAACTTCAATGAAGAACCTCTCTCAATGTCAAAAAAATCAAATTGTTTCCTGCACAATAATCTGCATGTTTTCGTTGTAATAATAAAACAAGCAAAGGAGAGGCTAATTATTACTTATTATAAGCACCATCAGAATATTCTTTGAACAAGACTATTGTTTTAGTTTTCTCTTACGTAAATCCTCTGCAGTAATACTATAGGCAACAATACATAACGCATCACTCCGATTTTTCATCTATTTCCAATCTAAATATGCGGTATTGTTGATTGGTATAATTGAACATAAGCTGTACACGTTTGCCCATATTTTTGCATGTTTTTAAGCAAAACAATTTCATCTTACATTCTGAAAGGACGAACAAGTTGTCTGGCATCGTACATGTTAGAAAATTAATTGGTATTCGGATCCGGGTTATGTGTGCCTCCAAGGCTGGGATAGTAATGACGCTGCGTTTGAAACCTTTTCGCCTACTACGGCTGCGTGTTCGAAACCCACTGGGTGCTTGACTTGTTGTCGATTACTACGGAGTGCGGGAGGTATAAGGTACTTGTTTTACACAGGAAAAAGCGGGTGGTCTGCCTCCGCCACGAAATATCAACTGTCATCATATATGTGCTAAAAATAACCCATAACTCCATTCGACTAACCAACCAGTTCCTTTAAATAATAAACGCAAACAATTTTTAAACCCAAGTGAGTTTGAGAGAAGTGAAAAGAGAATAGATTTAAAAATAGCCTCGCAAGAACTAATATATATATATGATAGTGAGTTATATAGAATACTTAGCCCACAGATGTAAGAAACAGAGTCAATACGCATCATAGCATGCAAAAAAACATACATTTATACATATTCATTACCTGAGCGGCAAAAATATGCGTAGAAAGAATGCTATAGGTGTTGCTGGAATCATAAATATGCTGGATGTTGTTGTTTTTTCTTACTTGATATTTTTTTGTATTCATGTAAAGCGGCTAACTGATGAAACAATGTTTAAAGGAACACATGGCAATCTTGAAAAAGTTATCGAGCGTTACAGTTACTACCTTGATGTATGGGCCCCACGTGGTTCCCGGGGGCCCCGTTACAGTTACCACCTTGATTTATAGTTCAGTTTAAAGGGACCCGGCAATCTGGTTTTGTTTTAAATTTCGCAGTGTCCTGTTAGTTTTTCTACATAACTTGCATTAATATTTTAATTATAAGAATAGTATATAAAGCACATTGTTTTTTTGCATTCATATCATTAACTGTTGATTATATTGCACCAATAATATATATATTTAAAACCATGATAGAATAAGATAAAAAAATGAAAACTCTGAATTTAATTTAATTATATGCAAGCAGGTTTAAAGTCAAAATGATGCTGGATAAATAAATCAGGACACTAAGTTCAATTCTTGATAAACACTTTAAGATTGATTTGTGTTCGTTTAAAGCAGACTGCAAATATATAGATGGAAATAGAATTTGGTCAGTTTGCTTTGTACTTGTTATTCAAATAATTTTTGCCCAGTGTGGTTCGCGGGTAAAAAATAGGGCCACTGCAGATCCCGTTCGAGGGGTAGGCAGAGGGGTAGACTAACGTAGAACCTCCCATTTATTATTTTTTGTTCATGCTCATTAAAGGTCTTCATCATGACCCCTGTATTGTTTCAGGTGCCATCTCGCTCAAATCACTAGAGCAGTGGCAGAAAACAATAAACTTGGCTCCAGCATAAATGGAGTTTCTACAATAGAACTTGCAGCAATTAACTCTGCATTTCTGCAGGTGATAAGGTTCTAGGCCCATTGTCCATATTTTATCTCGATGTAAATGGAGGATTTGCCTGGCATGTTCATTCCTGTTAGGCGCCATATAACCTTTCATGTGTTGGTGCACCTTAAAATTCAATTCAATTCAAATAATTATTAATAATAATTTACAAATATGTAGGTAATGGAGAAAAACTTACGGGATGCTGCTAGTTTTAAAAGACTAAAGACTTCAACATTTCTAGTCTTATTCTGTAATTTGGTGATAAAACGGTTACCTGTTGTAAATTTGGTGTTACAACATTTTATAGAAACTGTTCATACCTTCAAGTTGTGTTGAATGTCCTTTGTAAAACCTGTTGTTTTAAGACTAACTAGGGCTCTCGGCAAATTGACGAGTTTGCGTTGGACAATTTATAAACATTTACTTAATAGTTATAATAACAAGGAAATAGTGCAACGTCTCGACATGACACCTGTTTACATGTACATGTACCTTGAATTTTGTAAAAGCGCAAAGAAAAACTACATGGTTTTTAAAAATAAGGTTAGGACAAAAAAAAAAGAAGATAGGTGTGTTTCCATTAATGCCCAGAAAAAGTAGGGAACCAATAATATAGGAACCATTGTAATTCAAAGTCAATGCTCGATAAAGCCAATGCACATTTATGAAAAGCGAGAAAATATAGATAATTTTGACTTTCAATTCATGTTTGTACATGTACATGCATTTGGGACATGCATACAAAGTACACGTGTGCAAAGCTAGTGTAGGAAATAAAAAAAATTCATGTTTAAATTTTAAATAATTTAAATAATTTAGCCATTTTACACAAAAATAGTAAAGTTTACACATTTAAATCCTTGACATAAATAGTGTTTTAAATTTCACAACTGATATATTTCTTTATTATTAAATGTATGGGTTATTTGATACGCTAATCTGTATTGATACACTACTGTTTATTAGTGTAAAGGTTTCTTATTCACACACCATTAATCCTTTGGGCTTATATCATATCTACGAATCGGGTTCAATCCGTTTGAACCCGTCTTTAATAAATCGTTCATGATCTTTAATCATACTTTTGTATGCATGTCCTAAATCGGGTAAATCTGGTGTTTGTTTTTCTCGTACAAGCGTAAATTGTAAATTGCCGTTTACATTGTTATGAACTCTTATAATTAATCTTAAAAGTTAATCTAACAATTATAAACATAAAAAAGTATGCAGATATGCAAACGGGGCAAAATATTTTGCTAACTTGGTAGATTTCAATGTGTTACTGTATAGAGTCGATCCGTGCAAGCCAGACAAGTATTTTTTTACAAATAAGTGTAGAACTACAGGGCTCGACGTTAATTTTCAAGTTAACTCTGAAATTTACTTGCCCTTGCCATTTTGCTGGTTGCCCAGTTATATTTAGACCCAAGGTTTTTATTTTATAAGCATATACTATTAGAGGCTATGAGTATAAGACCACTTACTGATAGACAACACCTTTCTTGTCCCTCAGTTTTTAAGTTGATCAACGGGATTGAGCCTTTGAGCCTTTACCTGCCCGGAGCCACCTTTTGCGGTCGAGGTCTAAACTAGTACATCCCAAAACATGATAATATTGCAATATGAAAAAATTAAAAAAAGAAGTGTCTTTTTTTGTAAACCAAATTTCAGCTATTTTTCAAAATTAACTGGTTTACCGTTGATTGTTTAAAGACAATGTTACAGCGACTTCATGGCTCTATTATTATGAAACAATGTTTTGGATGTTTATCTATGAATTGGTAGTAGTAATTTTGTGTAACTGAATCCATATATCATATGAAAATTTATAAAACCAAATAGGATGTGCAATAACCAGCTATATATCATGCCAATTTTGTTTAACTTTAGACTTTTTGTCTTTCCTACTGCGTACTGTGTGTTATTGCAAAATTTAAATGCCACTATCAGTTGAACTATCTATATTGAGGTTCTGTGGTATTTTAATGATAGCATTATTTTAGAACAGGGGCATAATCATTTTTTAATCAGTTCCCAATAATGTAATATATCGCTGTATGTGAATTGAATATATTGTCATATGAGGGTCACAAAAATGCCATTGAGGCACTAGTGCCATGTACAAGAAAGAAAATATTGTCAGAGTGTTGATTTATTGAATTAGCCGGGCTTTGATGAGGTTGGGTTTAAACATTAATTAAATCATAACTGCCTCGTCTCCACTCTCCTGAGTGTTCTGCAAATTTAGGCTCAAAGATGATAATTTGTTAATGTCGAACCTTAAAAGGATTCTGTTTTTACCGGATCTGCAAACCTAACCGTAACGGAGAGTCTTTTGTTCAGTAACTTACGTTGTTCTGTTTCTTTTTCTCTGAAAAACAGTATTTATGCCCCTGCCAAAATTGGTGGGAGCTATACAGTTTTGGCCATGTCCTTCCGTTCGTTCGTCCATTCTTCGTTTTTGCTAATATTCTCAAAATACTTTCTCGAGTTACTTTCATTATTTGAACAGTTCACCTGATGTTCAAAGCAAATTGTGTAATTTTACTAATTGTTGCTCCCTTTGTGGTTGCCGGGGTAGAATACAAACACAGCAAATCCTGCGAGAGGCAGAGGGGTAGGACCCTCCCCTTCATGTTCATTTTGTCAATTTTTATCATGCTCATTCAAGGTCTTCATCATGACAACACGTTTGCAAACGTGGAAACGTGGCTCCATCGTAAATGGAGTGTCTACTATAGAATTTGCAGCAACTCTGCAGTTCTGCAGGTGAGAAGGTTCTAGGCCCATTCTCCATATTTTATCTTGATGTAAATGGAGGATGAGATTGGCATGTTCATTCCTGTTAGGCGCCATATAACCTTTAATGTGTTGGTGCGCCGTAAAACCCAATTCAGTTCAATATTAATTGTTGATTATTTTGCACAAATAATATATGTTAACCTAAGGTTGAATATAAAGAAGAAATGTTGAAAATTCCATTTATTTAATTATAAGCAGGTGGGCTCAAATTTCAAAATATTCTCAGAAATACAGTTACAAATTTAAATGCTTTATCATTAAAATACTACATGATTGCAATGTGTCCCTTTAAAGGTGCTGACAATATAGGTCTACAACTTCACACACCATAATGTCAGTTGGTGACCTGAGTATGCACATGATTTCATGAATTCATGTTTAAACTTGTTGCTGTGTCTGTTTTTGACCCTTAACCATCTAAGCACGACTAATAGCCTTTGCCTCCATTGTAAACCCAGATCAGCCTGCGAGTACGTAACTCGCAGGCTGCTTAGGGTTTACAATGTCCAGCTGCAGATCAGTCATTTTCCACAAAATACCCCTTTGTCACATAAATTGAATGGTCTTAATTCAAAGAAAGAACAGTCCATTATATATAAGTAGTGGGTTAAGGGTTAAATACCATATTTCCCCTAATAGTATTTCCCCTATGCAAAATGGTAAGAGGGCGGTCTTAGTGTTTTAGTTTTTTTAGGGGAGGTTTTTTGAATACATCAGATCGAAAATGTCTTGAATTTTGAAGATCTTTCCTCTTTTTTTTTAAAGTGTGAGTGGTGGCTACAACAGTCTATGAATTAAATATTTTGTGTCATTAGCCCAAATTCTTATATACTCAGTGTATACCCGTATATTTTCCTTTAGCCTGACTACATAATTAAAAAAAAATCACTAGCCCGAATGACAGTTTACCAGCCCTGGGCTTCGGGCTAGTGGGTTAATTCGAAGACTGCTACTGTTGGGGCAGACGAGTTTACCAGTCCTGGGCTTCGGGCTAGTGGGTTAATTCGAAGACTGCTACTGTTGGGGCAGACGAGTTTACCAGTCCTGGGCTTCGGGCTAGTGGGTTAATTCGAAGACTGCTACTGTTGGGGCAGACGAGTTTACCAGTCCTGGGCTTCGGGCTAGTGGGTTAATTCGAAGACTGCTACTGTTGGGGCAGACGCTCATATTAGGGGTAATACTGTTTGCTGCTTTCTGCTGATTTGCAAATACTAATTTTCTATGCCATATAATAACAAGTCAACTAGGGAATTACTCTGTAAGATGTCTACGAGCTCCAAGTGGGAAACTACCTGGCATACTTTATAACACCTTCATCATCACCCATCCTATCCAGTGTTTTTTTTCTATATTTTGAGAACATAGCCCATACTGTCAGATTTGGGAATTACAGTGCGATTTTTCATAAAATTGGGAAACAAAACAATAAAATATTGTATCTTTCATACTGTTTACAGTAAAATATGATCAACAGCGGCATTTAAAAAACATTTCATACTCAATACTTGTCAAACATTTGATACTTTTCTGTGTGTTTTTCTTTTCCTTCTTTTAGTTGGGAATTTTTGTCTCAAAATTGAGAAAAAAATAAATGTCTTGGCCCAATATCGGCTATAAAAACAGCCTAAAAAAACACTGCTATCCATTGTTTCTGCTTACCGAAGCATGCATGATTCAAAGGCAATCAGTCTCTGTTCAATGCATTTCTGAAGATTAAATTGGTGTGCAGATACGAATGTAATTTTCTCGGAACCCCTAAAACAAATAGGAAGGGAATGGTATAGACAGAAAACGCGTATAATAAAGCTACTGTTAATTTCCTGCGATGAATGAACTATGTATTGGATAGCATCATAGATTATTGTTTGTACAAAATTTTTGACAACCATTGGAGTATAGTATCCTTCTGGGACGCATTAATTCTTCCATTATAAGTAAGGATCCATAATCCTGCAAAGATTATATACTAGCAATCAATATGAGTACACATTCGCGTTCACGCATACAACAGTCTTTACGACTATATTCGGGTATATATTTCCGAATGAATATCCTGCATGGCGTGGTGGAACAAATTATGGTGGCGTTAGTTTTGTTTCAGCTTTATGGGCATGTAAAGAACGTAATTAGAACTTCTTAAAGACAATGCAGTGGAATAATGATACAGATATTTGGTTAGGCGATTAGTAACAAAATTCCGTCTGCTATGATAATGTATACTATTATAAATTTTGCTTATTTTTAGTAGCAGGGTTGAAAGAGAGAGAGAGAAATGCATGTTAGGTTTCAACCTTGATATTTAAAGGAAAATCAATAACTGGGTTTTAACTTTCACATTTTATTATAGACACATATGTTAGCATGGCAGCACCTTTTAAACTTTCGGCCCTATTTTGCCTCCTTCCAAATTGCAAAAACCTTTATATTTCACCCACAGCCCCCAACCCCCACCCCCCCCACCCCCACCTCGATATCATACCCGAAACATACATTTTAGTGATTTTTTTGTCCTAAATACGAGTCACATACTTTTTATCCCAATTCCAAAGGAAAGTGCAATTAAAGTAGCTATCCCGCCAACAACAGTCACATTTGACAACATATATGTACACTGTTATAAACCTACTGATAACGAGGTATATATATATATAACTTACATATTTTAAGAATGCAAACTCTATAGACACAATATAAATGGCTTTAACCAGCCAGGCTAAACCCCAAAACTGGAGCATTGAATTAAGAGTTACCAACTCATAATTCATTTTACGCATATTCAATCACAGGTATTTTAAGAACCTGTGAAACATCCTATACTTTTAATTGGCACATATACATTGTTATATGATCAGAGCACCTGGATTGAGTTTTGGATAAATGGTTTTGTAGTGTAATTTTGCCGTTATTTGGCAGGTTAGTTTCTTTAAATTTCCAAAAAGCCTTGGGCCCAATTTGAAGAAAAACACCATTTGATTCCACGTTCCCCTTGTTCAGATGAGTTGGGTTAAAGCATTCAAATAAGGCTAAAATAAACCCAAATTGAGTATAACATAGTCAAAATCTTGTCAAAAAAATTGCAACTAGAAAAATTTGTATGAATTCATTTCAAGGTTTTTATTGATTACTGAGAACAAACAATTTTCTAACAGTTTTTATTTTCCTTACATGAATTTCAGTTCCAGACCCACGTGATCCTAGAGCTGACTACCAGGAAATCCCTATGAATCACCATGAACAGGACATCAAAGGTAACTGTTACTTTATATAGAAAAGTTCTCCATGTCTTCCTGGCAAACGCTGCTAAAGGTACTGTTGGTGATGTGGGTGGCAACATATCAGGCATGGAATAATTCTTACTAACCATTAATATTGACTAGCAAACACAGAACAGTTCACATGTTTTATTGGTGTCATTGCGTACATGTACCTGGATATAAAAGGGAGATAATTTTTGAATAGGACAACTTGAAGGTTTTAATTAATTTTTAAAAACTATTGGTATAGCTTCTTTCTTTTTTTTTATAAGAGAATGGCATACGATAATATAAATTAATTCAATGCCTTTATTTGGTATCAAAAGTCAATGTTATTGAGTTGATTTTCTTACAATTTGTACTATCTAAAAATGTTATCTATGAACAGGTCACGTTCATTTGATGAGTGAATATAAAGCATTAAGTTCAGAATAATTGATGGGGTGGAACTATACTGTACTCTAATGTCCAATAAATGGAAGTTAGAGAACATTAACGATAGATATATTCTGACAGGGTCACTAAATACACCATACTTTAACTACAAAACAGGTAGTCTGTCTAGGCTTGTTTTGTTTTTTAAAAACCTTGATGGGCTGTGCCCATCTCGATGTTTAAATGACAGGTAGTCTGTCTAGGCTTGTTTTGTTTTTTAAAAACCTTGATGGGCTGTGCCCATCTCGATGTTTAAATGAACAAATGACCATCTCGGTGTTTAAATGAACCACCTCGCTGAGACCAGGCTCTGGTTACTTATTTCTCATCCAAGTTATTTCACCAAGAACAGGTCTTCATTGAGTTTCCTGGCTCGTAGATTGCACATGGATTGTTTAAAGAAGCCCCACAAGGATAGAGCAGGAAGTGAATACACTAAAACTGGTTGATTTTGTTACTTGCTTTAACTAAAACTGTATCAGTTATAACTTTTAAGTGTGACACCATTATCTACTCACTTGTGGTTAATGTTTATCAAATAATATTCATTACATTATCAGCACCACTGCGGGTTCGAATCCCACTGGGAGCTCAACTTGTGAGAAAATGTAGATTCTTACGGATGGTGGGAGGTTATACAATACTGGTTCTACCCAGGAAAATGGTGGTGGTCTGCATCCACCACAAAAAAATCGACCGTCACAGGGCTTTTTTACCTTATATAACAGAGGCCTGTAAAGGGCCTCTTCCCAACAGAAAATTGGACTGTTTTTTCCCAACTGTGGCAGAAATATTTCCCAATCGGAAAACAGCAGTCTCTTAGAATTTGAGAGAAAGCATGAATTCTGCAGTGTGTTTTTGGCTGCCAAGTAAATTCCGACTTGGAAAAGTTAATAATTATGGTAAATAATGGATGACAATATAAATAAAGTATATTAAGGTCATATTTACTTAATTTATGAAACCTTGTATTTTTCCCAAAATGAGAAATAAGCACGTTCTTTTTTCCCAAAATGGACAGGCCTGGGCCTCTTCCCAATTTTGTTGAAAAAAGCCCTGCGTCATACATAGCCTAAAATGTACTGAAAAATGACGTTAACCACCAAACAAACAATACAGTCATTTTCAGCAATTTACAGTAAATATGTACTGTACATGTCTATGTGCATTTACTGCTTGATTAATTTAAAATAACAACTTTATAAATATGAACAACTGAAGTTATTCTTGTCAAATAAGGCCAAAATATGTTGTGTTTCCGGTTACCTGACTGACCCTAATTTTAGCGCCGACCCTAAAATATTTTTTACAAAAAATAAAAAATCGTGAATAATTTACACCGCATCGCTTTTTAGTTCAGGAGGTAGACAAAATACAACAATGGCGTGCTCGCCATCTCCAGGCACGGTGCTTGAAATGAAATTCAAAAAGTGTCAGATGTTTAATATTTTGCATTGACTATGATACAAAAATACCATAAAAATGCTAGTTTGGCTTCACTTATATTAGCTGTGGAATGATAAAATCTGACATTTCAAAAAATAATATAATAAAAATGAAAAGCCTACCTACCTACCCTATTATTTTTTTAGTGCAACCTGAAACACACATATATTTTTGTTTGGCCTAAGTCAAATAATTACATGAAACACACACAAAGTTTGTCATCTTCCTTGTTCATGTTAGTGTTATATATTGGGAAGGGTGTGAAAACATCCAAGTATTCTACAGGTGCTTGTTGAATTCAATGACTATATAGGGCAAGGAGACAACAGTTACTGTCCATAAGCTCGCCAAAAGGCCTAGTGCCATAGGGCGAGCATAAACAAAAACTTTTAGTAATAGTTACTGTCTAATGGGAAAGAGAAATAAAACTCATCATGAGTGAAAATATATATTTTCTTTATAATATGGAATTTGACTATTTCCAATTCATATTTGATAATTTCTAAAATAATTCAACAGAAGTTATTTTGGCTTATAGTATAATATTGAAATATATGAAATCTGTAAAACTTATGGTAAAATAACATGGTTAAACTATTATTTTCCAATTTGTATATCATGTGCACATGCAGCTTAAGTAAATGTGGCTTTGAATAAATCAAGCAAGGTACATTCTGTTAATTCGCGAAAATAATATTTTCAAGATTGTTAAATCTTCTTTTAAACTTGGCAGGTCTGCTCAATGGTTTGCTTAATGAAATTGATACAAATAATACATGTAGTATATTAATTACTGTATATTTTAATTACTTAGGAGGATTATAGAGTGACAAGAATAACTTCAATAAGTGGTCTAACGATCTTGTGACAATTAACAATGTGACTGAAGTGTACATGTAGGTCACTGTGCTAAAGACTTTACATTGATTTAATTGATTAATGTATACAAAGTGAAGATTTGTACACACTTGACTTTACATTGATTTTCAGTAATGAAATTCATACAAAGTGAAGGTTTGTACAAACTTGACTTAAATTGATAATGAAATTTTTACAAAGTGAAAATTGTGAAAATTTTAAAATTCATCACACATATCCATACAGTATTATGTAGGATTAGGAATTCTTTCCCTTGGGATTTATCATTTAAGGAGGGAGGAGACTATCGAGTGGCCAAAATGTTGACCAGGAGGGTGAAATTATAATCTTAAATGGGTATCTCGTTCATATAGAAACCAAGGTATACCTGTTCTGGTTGGACGAGGTTCGGGCTTCGGATTAAAAATCTTGTACGGAGGCTTGCAAGTTCCCTATCTGTACCCATGATAAGATTCTTTTTCTTGCATATGTTGGAAATTTTGCAAAGTCAAATCTTCGAGAGCTTCTTCCCATTCTGAATAACAGCATTTTCCAGTTTAGGTTTATCCTGACTGTACAGACCTTTTATCTTCACCCTTGGGTAAGATAAGATTTTTTGGCACGTGTAAAACGCGCAGATATTCAAAAATTCCATATCCCATTTGGATACTTTTTCTAAATTGTTTTATGATTGACCTACTAAATCGTAAAAAATGTAATGTGAATAGTCATAAAACAAAAAATTCAATAAACAATATTACCAGGGAAATGGCTTGAATTGAGAAAAATTTAACTGTCGGCTGCTATGAAATTTCAAACACCGAGCTTCAATGATCATGATCTGATAATGATCTGAATAAATTAAATTAATTGTAATTTGTCTATTGACAGTTGTGGGTCATTGTGCTAGCTTAACTTTTTCCTCAACTTAAATCGCTGCAAGTGATGATATCAATTAATTCTAAGTGGTAGTTGGACTGACAATGAAACATTTAAATCTCTTGTGAAGGTCACAAGGGGTATACTGTCCTCTGTACAACTTTTAAACTTTTCGAGAGATGTGTTAAAATGGAAAATTGTCTCATTTCACACACATTAATTTTATGGTGCAGGTTCATGAGGGTTACAAGTAATATTTATAAATGTTAACAAGCTTTCACTTACTTATGTGACTGTGGTAGTTAAATTTTACGCCATTATAATAAATCAGTCGTCTTTTTTTTTTATAAATTTTACGTCATTATAATAAATCAATCTCTAACCTGCAAGTCTGTTTTTTTAAATTTTTGACGCCATTATAATCTCTAACCTGCAAGTCTGTTTTTTTACACCATTATAATCTCTAACATTTTAGAGCTAATGACATGAGATTTTATGTCCTGTTTGCATGTAAGATCATATTGGCACAATGACCTCAGAGGAAGATCAGATGGAGATTCCCAACAGATGACGCCCGACCGGTCTTGCCCTCTCGCAGGACAAAGGTCTGCAGCTCTAAAGTTCCTGCCCTTTTCCCCGAGCGAGCGACCGAGGCCATTTCTCATCAACTTTTGATTGGATCTTCATAAAAGTTATTCGCAGGAACCGTGCATCACAATCTTCGCCAGAGGAAACAGACAATACGGCATCAAGTATCCCCTTAAAAATATAAATGTCGATCAAAATCCACTTTACTTGCAAGTGAGTTGATCATTCTGCTGTACAGTGCTTTGAGGTCCATGCAACTTTTGTTACATTGTAGTAAAATTTTATTGAAAACAAAATTTTAAGAATGTATGCGACCTTGCATAGATATCATATAGCTGATCTACTTACCTAGTTATCTAGATAAGATACACAGTCACAGTTGCATTATGTCATTTAGACTTTGCATTTTTATTGGCTTAAGTTTCTTCCTCATTTTCCATCTGTACATTTTATTATACATTGTAGTATGTGATGCATTAAGAGTTCACCTGTAATACATTTTAAATCAACCCCAAAAAGGAAATTAGAACACAACTTATTTTATGTTGTAAGAAATAATAATAACTGAAAATGTATCAGCCCTAATAAATTTAAACTAATGAAATATTTTTACATTTTATTGGTATTCCAACTTACAGGCAGAAACATTTACTTTAAAACTCAGACTCTATGCTATAAGTCTTCGTCTCTGAATCAGTACTATACTTGCTAATTATTGGCACACTGGGACTGCTTCTTCACAGTGTTTGGAAAACAAACACTTAAATACAACAGTTTGGTGGAGTCTGTAACCTTAAATACATTTAGGACAAACACCCACTCCAACAGAATGTCTGCATTATGTCACAGAATCAGCACAATACTTCATATTAACTCTCACTCCTGGACAAATATTTACATACAATTATGGAAAACAAAATAATGTCCAGCAAGGGCTAAAGTGTGGATCCTCATATCCCACCCAGACAGAGGCTTCATTGGAATATAATTGGAGATTATATAATAGCTTGTGGTCAGAATGGAAAATCCATCCTAACAAACTGTATTGCATATATTCATGAAGATTTATATGGCCATTGGTGTTGCACTCCTGGTCGTAAATACCAGGGGCATGCAGGAATTTATTGGTTCCATAATGGTAGTAAAGAAGAGTAAAACTCCTTGTAGAGTCTGGTATATGTTATTATAAGATATTTGTAAAACAAAAAAAGACATGGAATTGATGATTGCCCTAAGCTCTAATTTGTTTTGTTGGCTAAGATCAACAGAATTATAGATTATTATGCAATGGCACGGCATCCCGTGTCCAGTGTCTGTAAGCTTATGGGATGAAGAGTTGTCCGTCTGCTAAGACATTTTTCATCAGTTCTTTACCACACTTTGCCAGATTGTTGATTTCAATGAAAGCTTGGACAAGTTCGAAAACCAGTTAAATATGCTTTATTTTGCCTTGTTAAGGCAATAGGGCCTTCATTTTTCATCCGATCTTTATCAGATTTGGCCAGATTGTTGATAGCGATGAAAGCTTGGGATAAGTTTGAAAACCAGTTGAATATGATAAGGGCCTCATTATAATATAATGTCATCTGATCTTTACAAACTTGGTTGCATATTTTTAACATAATTTGGGATGAGTAAGATAAGGAGCAAAATCAACCCATTTGTTTTATAGTGTTAAACAAATATAAGTAAATTAATTTATGTCTGCTTATGCAATTAATAACTTTATGGTTTTGGATTTTTGAGACAGCAAACTTAAACATACAATTTATCAAAGTTAACAGGTATGATATAAATATTGTTGGAGTTTGAGAAAATAGAAAGTTAATTTGTGATTTCTATATGTAACACCAGCAGAGTGTCCTCAGACCCCTCTCTGCAATTTGACCGCTTGTTTTAATAACTGCTGTACAGTAGAGCGCTTTGATGTCTTTGACCTCTTGTCTTAATAACTGCTGTACAGTAGAGCGCTTTGATGTCTTTGACCTCTTGTCTTAATAACTGCTGTACAGTAGAGCACTTTGATGTTTTTGACCTCTTGTCTTAATAACTGCTGTACAGTAGAGCACTTTGATGTTTTTGACCTCTTGTCTTAATAACTGCTGTACAGTAGAACGCTTTGCTGTCTTTGACCTCTTGTCTTAATAGTTAGTGTACAGGATGGCGCTTTGCTGTCTTTGACCTCTTGTCTTAATAGTTAGTGTACAGTAGGGCGCCTTGATGTCTTTGACCACTTGTCTTAATAATTAGTGTACAGTAGGGCACTTTGATGTTTTTGACCTCTTGTCTTAATAACTAGTGTACAGTAGAGCACTTTGGTGTCTTTGACCTCTAAATGTCTTAATAACTGCTGTACAGTAGAGCCTTTAGACATACTCCTAATAATGAACTGATGCTAATTAACTCTGATTAAAACATCTGCAATTAGGCGTAATGCTTACACCTGGTAGGAGTTAAACATAAGCTCAGCAGTTCAGGGTTTGATCTTTTGGAGTTGTGATTCTGTGAAAGATAAGCTTTTGGAAAATAAGCTGTTTTGATTACGTTCCATCTTTCAGGGAGAAGCAAGCATGTTGAAATTTTCATTGATAAGATATTTACCTCCATGCTTTGGAATCATCTTTTTATAGGCTAACATATGTTGGGGATGCTGCTGTGAAGGGAGGTGTAATAATACATCTGGAGAGGTGAATGCAAAACTATTGTAAATATATCTTTAAATAAAGAACAAGATAGAATGGTTTTACGTTGATACCTGGACCTGTGTCAGTGGGCCAGTTAGATGGGTGGCTGGATTGGTATGTTGTGTTTAGGGTATAAATGAGTGAGCTGGTGCACGCTGCATGGTCACAATGTTAGCGAATGTCACCCCCCACCGCAGTGTTGGATCACTTGCTTGTGTCAACACTGGAAAAAAATTAAAGTTAATCCAATCACATGGGTAATTATGCTCCTGCCAAAATTGGTGAGGGCTATACTGTTTTGACCTTGTTGGTCTGTTCATCATTCTGTCCATCGGTTTTGCTTATATTCTCAAAATGCTTTCACAAATTGATTACTTAGGTCGAACAACCCTTGTCAAAAAAAGCTACCTTATACGTACGTTTTGCGTAGCTAAAATTATTTCAAAAGCTACGTAAAACGTACGTAAAAGCTAGCGGTATTGGCACCTGCGTATTTCTTCGTATACGCAGCTTTTGCGCAGATTTTACAAAAATGATGCAAAACATAGCATTAACAAACAAGCTGAGCAAAAGCTGCGTAAAACGCAGCTTTTACGAAGGTGCCAATACCGCTAGCTTTTACGTAGCTATTACGCAGGTCTGCATAAACGAAGCTTTTACGCAGATCTCTGTAAAAGCTGCGTAAAACGCAGCTTTTACGCAGGTGCCAATACCGCTAGCTTTTACGCAGCTATTACGCAGGTCTGCATAAACGCAATTTTTACGCAGATCTCGGTAAAAGCTGCGTAAAACGCAGCTTTTACGCAAAACTTGCGTAATACGCAGCTTTTACGCAGGTGCCAATACCGCTAGCTTTTACGTAGCTATTACGCAGGTCTGCGTAAACGCAGGTCTGCGTAAACGCAGCTTTTACGCAGATCTCTGTAAAAGTTGCGTAAAACGCAGCTTTTACGCAGGTCTGCAGTAACGAAGCTTTGATGCAGATCTTTGTTAAAGCTGCGTAAAAGCTTCGCAATAGCTGCGTAAAAACTGGCGGTATTGGCGTAAAACGCAGTTTTTACACAGCTATTACAAAGCTTCTGTGCAGATCTTTGTGAAAGCTGCGTAAATGAAGGATTTGTCTTTCTTTTTCAATAAAGGGTCCTCCGAGGGCTAGTGAAAATTTGAGCAGATATAAATGGAAACGTAAATGTAGTCAAAATGATGCGCCACGATAAGCACTATAGGTCAAAGATAAGCACTACAGGTCTTTGACCGCTAGAGCATGGAATACATAAGGATGTGATCAATAAGAAACAATCAGTAATAAAGGCAATAAAGTTTATATGTACTTAATCTAGGTCCCCCTGTACAGGATTCAAATTTAACAGAATAAATAACATCATTATATCTCAGCAGCAAATGTTGAACAGTACATGGAAATAACATGTTACATAATTTTAATCTTAAAAAGTGATATTGGTGAAACGGCAGAAATGAAATTTAAAGCTATTTGACACTGGAAAAGTGTTACCTAAGCATTTTTATATTGAAATATTTAAACTATAAAACAAACAACTGATATGCAAAATGCAATGTGAAAAAATAAACTATAAACGAAACATCTATTAAATTTCACTTTAACATGAAAAAGTTTGGTAGAAACACTTACAGACTGAATATAATATTGAGCACTTATTTACATTGAATATACACTGAAGGGACACACAGCAACCTTGTAGTTAATAAAACAGTTAAATTAGCACCCAAATTTACTAACCCCACATCATTTTATGTCTTTTCCCTCTTTATTCTACTATATGTTGAAAAATGTTAGGGATGCAATATAATCCACTCAGGTGTTTGCAAAATCAATTTGCTTTCAAGGATTCAAATAATGATTTGTGCATAATAAATATGAAAACTAATATTATTGTCCTTCAAAACTAAACTATAGACTTCATGTGAAACACATTTGAAAACACTGTCTGATTCTAAAATAACAGGTAAACATATCTTTGATTTGTTTGTTTTCTCAGAGACCTATATTAATAATGTTTTTTTAAATAAAGACCATAATTATTAAAAAAGATATACACTGCACCCCTGGATAACAATTAGCTCCATTTATCTACACATCTAAGCCCCGGTAAGCGGCCTCAAACCCTCTCAAAATTGTCCTCATTGTTCGTTCAACATCATCTTCTGGAACCTCAAACCGACTTAATTATTGCTGTCCTGTAGATGCAAACATGTATGAAGTTTAAAAGCTTTACGGCTCGAGGTGTCCTGAGTAAAACTTAAATTTAAAACAGACGTATGGGACAGTCGGAAAATGGTAATTAACTCTATATGACTGATCCACTTCCGTGTTAAGGCAAATATATACACCATTGAAAAACATAGCACTATATGTATACATCTAAACCTCTGTAGGATGACTCGAACCCTCTTAAAACTGTTCTCATTTTCATTTGACTTCATCTGTTGGCACCTAAACCGTTCCCGAAGAACATAGATCTGAAAAGATAGTATATTTATAAATAAATTAATGTCTCCAAAAAAGACAAAATAAATTTATAAATGTATAAAAAAAAATCCATTTTAAATATAATAGTTTTTAATACTTCTGAAAATTTAAAACCTATATTATATTAAAAGGGCCTCATTGCAATCTTAGTCGTGTGGGTTCAATCCCTGGCCGGATTATATCAAACACTTCATGGTACTAGTAGTCCCAAGCATATAAAGTCGTAATTCTAGGACTGGTCAGTCCGGTGTCTGTATCATGTTATTTGTCTACAGCACGGTATTCCAGTATGGCACCACTATAAAATTGAGCATAGAGCTCATTTCGAAAAAATAAAACGGTGTTGTAAAACATAAAGATTGTTAAATCGTTGGGTGTGGGATGGGGTGGTGGAGGTGACATGTGCACCAAATAACAGCACGTGGGGGGATGGGGTGTAAAAGCTATTTAGGAGGAGTAGCGGCGACAATATTATATTTAAAGTAAAAAATTCAAAGGGCAATAAAAAATCAGTGAACCGGAACGAAAGCACGACATCATACCGATACTTCTGTAAAGTTTTGTCAATATCCAACAAGCCATTTAGGAGTAGTGGCGACAAAAAATTTAAAGTAAAAAACTCAAAGGGACATAACTCCGTCAAAAATCAGCGAACCAGACCGAAAGCGTGACATCACACTTCCTGCAAAGTTTCGGCAAAATGCATCAAGCCGTTTAGGAGGAATAGCGGTGCCAACAAATTTAAAGTGAACAATGCAAAGTGCCATAACTCTGTCAAAAATCAGCAAACCGGAACGACAGCGCGATATGCACAACTAGACATCATACCGATGCTTCTGCAAAGTTTTGTAAATATCCAACAAGGCGTTTAGGAGTAGCGGCGACAACAAATTTAACTTTAAAAAATGCAAAGGGATATAACTCCGTCAAAAATCAGTGAATCAAACTGAAAGCAAGACATGCACAACAAGACATCATACCGATGCTTCCTTCAAAGTTTTGTCAAAATCCATGAAGCCATTTAGGAGTGTGTATGTGGGGGTGTGTGGACCATTTCAGACCATTAAACGACTTGCATGCTGTCGCACACTTCAAATGCTTGATACAGTTAACCCTATAGATATTCTTCCCATTTATATATAAATGTTTTATATAGCTGTAAATGGAGAGTGGCTCTGGAGTGTTCATTTCATGTTGATGCAATATAACCTTTTTATGTGGTGCGCCATAAACCTCAATTTAAACTTCCAGTGTGAAACTTCTGCGAGAAAAATACCTTTGATCTGAAGGCATACCTGTCATAGGATCTAAGGTTGAGGATGTATTCTGTTGAATCTGTTGGACAGCTTCATCATCGCCTTCCGAGCGACCCAACCATTGACAACTTGCGCTCATGTCAACATCTCCTGAAAACTCCAAGCATAACAATTGCTGAAATATTATACCACTTCAATTTCTAAATAAAGCAGGGTTCCGGAAATACGGTTGCCCGACGCCCCGGGCAAGTGGATTTTGGGTGCGGGCAAGTGACCTTCGTAAATCTGGTTGCCCGCCACTTGCCCGACGGACATTTCCATTTCAGAACAAATCAAGTGGCAAACTAGCCATATCAGAATTTCTTTCTGATAACTTAATAAAACTGGCCGCTGTTTTTCGCCACTAGCGATTGTTAATAAAATCAAACAACTTTCGGTACAATCAACAATCTCGCCCCAGGCAGCTTAATTTGTGGCATTATTTCAATAAACAACTAATTAACCCACACGCGCATTTCACACCATTTGACAACAACTTATCCTGACACGACCGTCAGACGTGTGTCCATTGGCCAATGAAATCGCGGCAATTATGTCCGTGACCTTCCAACCATGAACATAGCTACTTTCAGAAATAGTTTACAAATAATCTGGACCTTTTACCAATCAAATCAGAAAACTCTTTCTTAATTTGCAAATTTAATGTGTCAAAATAATGATTGACAGGCCCACGTGACGTTATGTTTTTGTTTAGATAATTTTGCCGAAGATTTTTTCGTAACGAAAATACACATTTCTTTTACTCGAAGCACTCGTTTATCAATGCGCTTTTATGAGGTATTTGGTGTATTTCATTGATATAGTCTGTAATTAAACGTATATGGAAGTGCATACCACAAAAATAAGTTTCATAACTTAGCGATATGTGCATGTCATGGGTTTTCGCGATTTCAGAAAAATCACGAAACCTTTTTCTCAAGTTCTGAACTTTCGCTTTTGATAAATAAGGTTACTGCTACTACTTCTCAAACAATTTCTAGGGAACCCTAATAAGGGAACCCCTATTCACGCCTCTTGCTTTCATCTAATTCCCTTTAGTTAAAATACAAAGCCGTAGGAACGTTACCATGATTGCAGAAATTGGGGGCCAAGATAATATTTTTAATAACGTTTTTGTCTTGTTTCTTTGCTTGTCGCACCTTTAAATGAATACAATAGCTTCTTTTTTTTCTGTCAACTGGTTAATTGTACACACTGACATAAAAGTTCCATACACTTGCTGCCAATCATTTTTTTTTGGATGGTCATCAAACATGATGGGGGGGTTGTGTTTGTGGGGATTCGTGTGGGGTGGGAGGGCGGAATAAAATGACTTTGTATACTGTCTCATCATTTTATGATTTAAGTAACACAAAGATGTAATAGACACAAAAGAAGAAAATGCAAGCATTTGAGATTTTTATATGAATAAATACAATGTATTAACTAATTCATAAAATACACTCTCCCTTCCTAATCTAAGTATAATGGTCCAAATTATGTGGCGGTCCGTCACGTTTAACAAGAATAATGGTACACCGCCATTTCTGGGGGCAATTAAGTGTTCTTAAATGTGGGGCAAGTGACATTATGGGCAGGGCAAGTGACTTTTGAAAATCCACTTGCCCTGGGCAAGTGGATTTTCAAAATATTTCCAGAACCCTGTAAAGAATTGAATTGTACAGGTGCTGTTATACGCCACATAACAGCACATGTGGCTTTTAAAGGACTTATTAATAAATATACAGACATAAATATACTGATTGGTTGCCGATGAAAAATGTTTGACTCCTTAAAAGTATACCCATTACAACCTGTCGCAATGCAGTCACCTGACATCAAACTGACAAAAATGTTCAGTCAATCGTCATATTTTGTGTATGTAAAACTTTTTAAAACTAGAGGTTGTTTTTGAGAAAAACTGATGTCTCATACCACTGCAAAGTTTCGTCAAAATGCATCAAGCCATTTAGGAGGAGTAGCGGCGACAACAAATTTAAAAGTAAAAAAGATGGGTCATAAATCTGTCAAAAATCAGCTATCCGGAATGAAAGTGCAATACGCACAACTAGACATAATACTAATGCTTCCTGCAAAGTTTCTCCACAAGTCCCGACAAGCTATTTAGGAGGAGTAGCGGCGACAATATTATATTTAAAGTAAAAAATTCAAAGGGCCGTAACTCCATCAAAAATCAGCGAACCGGAACGAAAGCACAACATCATACTGATACTTCTGCAAAGTTTTGTCAATATCCAACAAGGCGTTTAGGAGTAGCGGCGACAACAAATTTAACTTAAAAAAATTCAAACCGAAAGCACGACGTGCACAACAAGACATCACACCGATGCTTCGGTCCTGAAAAGTTTTGTCAAAATCCATCAAGCCGTTTAGGAGTGGGTGTGGGTGTGTGTGGGGGATGGACAATTTAAGACCATTAAACGACTCGCATGCTGTCGCACACTTCAAATGCTTGAAACAGTTAACCCTATAGATATTATTCCCATTTATAGATGTTTTTATATAGCTGTAAATGGATAGTGGCTCTGGAGTGTTCATTTCATGTTGATGCAATATAACCTTTTTATGTGGTGCGCCTCAATTTTAACTTCCAGTGTGAAACTTCTGCGAGAAAAACTACCTTTGATCTGAAGGAATACCTGGCATAGGATCTAAGGTTGAGGATGTATTCTGTTGAATGGTGAACACCATCATCGCCTTCCGAGCGACCTGACCATTGACAACTTGCGCTCATGTCCAACATCTCCTGAAAACTCCAAGCATAACAATTGCTGAAATATTATACCACTTCAATTTCTAAATAAAGAATTGAATTGTTGTTTTAAAAGACTCCTTAACCTGTAAACATAGATTCAACCGGCATGTGCTTAAATCCACTGCAGTCCCCTTTAACAAATTGAATATGGAGGAAGAAAATGCATTTTTATAATACTCCTTGACAGCGTCGCCCGTGTTTTTCTGAATTGATAGACCTCAATTTGCACCATGACAGGCATAATCAATAACTTGCAAGCTTCATTCAGGTAATGCAAGTACAATGTTTATCTTCAAAACAGTAAGTTGTGCACAAGAAACATATTAATACCTTCACCAATCTCGTTTGCAAAACTGTCAATGTTACAACGAAAAAACACATTCTTTTATTATTTGCAGTTTAATTTAGATGTTTTAAAAAATACAAGCTTCTTTGCTTATAGTTTTGATTACACTTATACACTTCAAATTAATTGGTCCACATTATTATGAAGAAGCTCTACCATGAACGTATTTAAATAGGGCCTACCTCTGATTAAAAAAACCCACACAACATGCGTAATTCTTGGTACTGCCAGGACCCTGGTACGGCTCTCACACTTTCCTGGGTGAGCCATCTGTGTAATCGTTTGATGGCTTCCAAGGCTCTAAAATGGTTCTTGCAGTGTCACGAAAAAAAATGTGCTAATCACAGTACTGTTTGTAAATATTAAAGATGAAAGGTACTGTTTGTAAATATTAAAGATCAAAATTCAAACAATTCAGGAAACCGCGGGCATAATTTGCAGCGCATGCGCAGATCTGTGATTCACTTCCATAATCTCGCAATTCTTACGAACGTATCACACAAATATTTCAAAATGATCAACATATGTCAATAAATATGCTTTCTTAATAATGGTTTCTTCCTTTTTTGTTATCAGAACGTATACGTTAATAACTGAACTGATTATCGAAACAAAATGTATTTTCTCTCAAATTAAACATCTATTCAATTTCCCATCAAGCAACACTGGAGCGATGACTTCCGGAAGTAAACTCGTCAAAATCAATTTTGTCAACAAGCAAGGGAAAAACGAAAACATTTACCTGTAAAATAATAAATAATTACTATGTAATTCAATAACTTTACTATCGTTTATCTACAGTCACATATGTAAAATACACTAAGAATTGTTTCCAAACACAAGGTTTTGCTTTTTCAAGCGTTTATTGAGCAAACAGATTAAATAAAACAACCAGGAAATGCTTGTTTTCTGAAAGTCGGCCATTTGCATTCGTCTGTCATCAGATTCACGCTATCGTGAAACTTGCAATTTTTTTTATTAATTTATTTTATATTAACTTTTTTTTTGTCAGAAACATCCAAATTTACTCTGATGCATTATAATTTCGCATCTGATTTGCCTGGGATAAAAAAAAAAATATAAAAAAATAAAATAAAAAATAATTTCCCCCCAATAGTTGTTATACGAGTTTGGGAGTTAGCCAAGGCAATGTCTTAATACCATATTATTTTTCGTTTAAACATTTTTGAATATGTTTTTTTTTAATATACCCCCTGAAGCAAATCTCATAAAACTGTATGGGTGCACTGCCTGTGATGAGAGGATGATCCCTATTGATTTTGAGGTCAGTAGGTCAAAGGTCACCGTGACCTGATAATGAAAAATATTGCCTGCTCCATAACTCCTCATCCCCTTAAGCAAATCTCATGAAACTACATAGGTGAACTGCCTGTGGTGACAGAATGACCCCTATTGATATTGAGGTCAGTAGGTCAAGGTCACTGGGAGCCAATAATGAAAACCTTGTCTGCATTATAACTCCTCTCCCCCTGAGGCAAATCTCGTGAAATTTCATAGTTGAACTGCTTGTGGTGAGAGGATGATTTTATTGATTTTGAGGTCAGTAGGTCAAGGTCACCAGGAACCGATAATGAAAAACCCTGTCAGCACTTTTAAGGGGTTGATGCACTATTTTCAAACACAGTTTATTTTAAAGGGCTCTGAAAAACATGAAAAAAGCTGAAAGAATTATCAAAATGCCATGAAAAGTAAAGGAGATATGACCTATTGAAAATGTGCAAAGAAACATAAATGGAGGCGGCCATCTTTGAACGATGACGTCATCATGCCTCTTTGCCATATATGGCATATTGATAAAATGTCTTTTAAAGCAAAGAAAATCACTGCAAATGAAAAATAATTTTACATCTGTATATTTATTTCTAATCAATTTGCAGTGGTTTTCTTTGCTTTAAAATACATTTTGTCAATATGCCATATATGTTAAAATGGCATGATGATGTCATCGTTCAAAGATGGCCACCTCCATTTATGTTCTTTGCAAATTTTCAATAGGTTACATCTCATTTATTTTTAATGACATTTTGAAAATTCTTCCAGCTTTTCCCAAGTTTCTCAAAGTCCTTTTAAATAAATCCTGTTCGGAAATAGTGCATCAACCCCTTTAACTCCTCTCCCCTTGAGGCAAATCTCATGAAACTTTATAGGTGCACTGCCTGTGATGAGAGGATGACCCCTACTGGCATCTGCCCTAGGGTTTATCCCAACCCGTGAGGTCACATGTTCCTGTGCCATAACTTGGAAACTTTTGAGATCCCCACCCTAAACCCATCTATACACTTACTGGGCCAGAACACTTTAATGTGAGTGTGGGAATTTGTTGATCTTACTCTTAAATGAAATTATAAGCTTGTTTGACTTTTTTTTTTTTATAATCTTTTCGAAGATTATATTAGGCGAGTGATTCAGAGGCATTAATTTAGCCCTCTTGTTTACATAAAATTTAAGAAGTTGATTGCCTAACATCTGCATTGATACTGATCAAAGAAATGCTCATTTTGTTAAAACATAACTTGCTCGCTTGAGTGACCTTGCTATAATGAGATTATCATTTTACAATGAATTCTGAGTCCATCATCTAATGGTTTGAGGTAGGTAATTTTGTACCAGCAATTTATACACAGAATTAAATTGACATTGGAATGCATACAGTTTGATTATAAGCTAATAAATTATGGTCCAAATTCACCACCTTTTAAAACACCTACAGGATCAATAAACTTTTTTTTTTCAAGGCTGTATTTATGTGTAGCACTGTGACAGTCTATGCCAAAGATAAAAGAGGACTCCCCAATTAGAAATGTTTTAAATTTTCAATATCACTTTAAAAAGACAAACTGACAAAAGTTTAAAAAAATAAACTAAAAGATGCAGCTTTCCTAAAGCTGCGTAAAACCTGCGTATTTTTGTTTTAACATCTTATTATCATTAACAATTAAAGATACAGCTTTTCCGAAGCATTTACAAAAAACCGCAGCTCTTGTAATTATCCTTTTTTTGCAAGTAAAATAAAAGACACAGCTATCAAACGCCTTTCTTAAAAAATACGCAGCCTTAAATATAAATACGCAGCTTTTGTACACCTTTCTTACAAAATATTCAGCTTTGGACATAATTACGCAGCTAAAGTGTAAAATACGCAGCTTTGCGCAGCCTGCTTCTAAAATAACGCAGTTAATCACAAAAAACGCAGCTTTAGGATGGATTGCTGCGTAATAGCTACGTTTTAGCTACGTATTTTTCAAAGCTGCGTAAACATTTGACAAGGGAAAACATTCCGTCGTATCGGATCACCTGATCGCATTAGTCGGGTATCTTGACATTTCTAGTTACATCTGTAGCACAAGCTCACTACTCATGGGCACAAAACACGAGTTCAAGCTCATATTGTTTTTGCCCATTTGATGAAACAAAAAATTCAACCCACTGCTTTTGTCCATTTGTTGCAAACCATGCTAGCAGTCTAGACAAACGGAAAAGTCAGGGCCAAAGCTAATGTCATGCCCATTGCTTCTAGATAAACTGAGCAGTCAATAAACCCACTGGACATGTCCATTTGAAAAGGTATAGACTGAATAGTCAAGTCTAAAACAGCTCCTTCGTCATGAAACCTAGCAGTCTATCCAGACATTAAGGCAGTTGTATAAAGGACAAACAACGGAACGACCTTGTCTATTTCCGTAATCTGGTATTTTAAATACTACGGAAATCGCCGAGGCAATTTCGATGCACGCCAAGCTGAACAGAAAGAGCGAACAATGATTCGGCCTTTTGCATGTTTATTACACTAGCGTAATTTGGTAAATACACCATGGCTTTATAACAATTATGGCTTTATAACACACACACAAACACCACAATTTAAGTTAAATGTGGTAATTAATGATTAGAGATTTCTTGATATGATTTCATACCCAGTCCCTGTTAGACTCTCTAGACTCTGAAATAATGTGTTGATAGGTCTTATTTTGTAACATCAGTCGATCAATCAGTCATCAATCAATCATAAGTTGCTCACAGTATATATGCCCGTATGTACATTAATTGACCATCACACACTACTCACACTCAAGAATGTTCCAAAGTATATTTTGTGTATTTTATTAATCGCCTACAGGCTACAGCATTCATGGATACATAAGCTAGAGCCTTCCACAGCTGTGGAAGATTGATGCTACCATCTGTTTATAACTTATATTTATTGTTCCATCAGTGAGCATTATCATAATTGTCTTAGTCAATATGATGTAAACACGCAGATTCATAATGATTTCCAAAAGAACTCATCCGGCAGTTTTACGATTTCTGCAATAATTTGTTAATAGATTTCTGGATGAATTAATATTCTTTGCAGTGGGGGATGCAATTGAAAGCTTACATTGCCGAATCCTCTGTAATCTGTAGACTGGTATAAAAAAAAAGAAAAAGTTTCTTCCTCCAAGGGTTTTGTAAACTGCAGATGTCGGTTGGAATTTTCCCGGCTGCTTATTTTTCACTGATCGAATTGATGAGCCGGTTACCTGGTTACTGTGATAAATTAAGGTAGACAGTTATAAAGATATATGCCAAGCTATAATGAAGGTGAAAGGATAAAATAATGCTACCTTTTTCGTCCGACCCTCTGTATATATATGTTCAAGGCAAAGGTGAACTTTGGAGCAGCAGATATTGGGTGTGGGCCCATTTTGCGTATTTCTGCCAAGTGCCACACCAGCGGCATGACCGGTCTTATACTCCAAAATTAATATGACGTGTGTTCTGTTTGAGATCAAATTGTTCCTTGATCATAATCTGTTTGAAAACGCCTGACCGATTCTTACAGATGGCGGGAAGTATACAGTACTGGTTCCACCACAAAAAATCGATCATCATATAATGGTCTACAATGTGCTAAAAATGACTTAAATCACCATTCAAACACAAACCATGCAGGACTGAAACCCTGATTTCAGGTGATTTGTTAGTTTGTATGGTGTTTTACGTCATTTTCAACACATGTAAGGTGGTGGAGGCAGACCACCTACTTTTTCTGGGTCGAACCAGTACTGTACACCTCTCGCCATCCGTAAGAATCGACACTTCCTCACTTACAAGTCGAGCTCCCAGTGGGATTCGAACCCGCAGCGGTGAGAGGCAAAGGTTTACAAAGCAACTTGTTAACCATTCGGATGTAAAGTAAAGTATCGAATGTAAAAAAATTAAGTTGATCTTGCCTGAAACTACAATTCAGTTGTATAACTTAACTGGAATCAGAAAACTAAATGTTGCATCCTTAAGTTTTTCGCATGATAAAATTAATACTTCAGATGACTCCAGGCAGAACTGCAAGAACACAAACATTTCCTTCGATTGGATGAGTTGTGGCATGCATTTCATATCGTGTAAAATTGGTACTAAAATATGGGAATACACATCTCCGGCCATCTTTCAACTTGAAATAAATCTTTAACTGATACAAATTACATTATAGTGCTTTTTATCATTATTTGTGTATCATTTACTGATGTTTCCATACATCTTAATTCATCTTTATATCTTTACAACCTCAAATTGGCAGAATGTTCCAGGAGGTCACCGTGTTATCGATGTTTCAATCAGTTTCAAGCGATTTAAATAATTAAGCATGCAGAACAGAATATAGATAGAATTGTATCAAAAACAACCATGCAATATTTTATGTCCTTGTTTGCAGAGATGTGTCTATTATTTGAATTATAATAAACCTATTGTGTCTAAATCAGCTTTTTGAATTATCATCGTGGACGATTAAATTGGGAAAAATCAAACAAAATGAATTGAAAGAATTTCTATGAACTTCTATGGTTTATTGATACTGAATACACGTTTATTACTTGCAATATATTTTGAATGAATGGTGTTTTACGGCACGTCGACACATAAATAGGTCATATTGTGCGCAAAAACCGACGAAAGATGAAGAAATAAGTAGTAATTAAAAACTAATGTAAATATATAAAGATAAAACTATTAAAAAATAAGGGATGATATGGTAGTAATATAAACTACATATTTTGAAGTTTTACAGTAATCTAAACCAAGGGAGAGCATTGATGCGCACCAACTTACCCGAATGACCCCCGGAACATTACTCCAAGATTTACAGAATCTTTCACAAATGTCTTGTTAAAGATGGGTGATTGAATTACAGCATGTATATGGCCCATTACCTTGATGTTTTCACTCAGCGTGATAATAGGATAACTAGTTAGATATGCAGTAATTACATTATCTAAATACAGCTGATAAATTACTCCCATCAAAAACGAATTTACACTAGACCATGTTGATTACACCAGTGTGTGTCTAGATTTGAAAAAACCCAAGGAAGACAAAATAAGGATTTTTTTGAAGGCTTAGAAATCTAATGCCCATGATATCTTTCGTAATAATTTGCCAGCATTTATTTAAAACAGTCAAACCTGCAATAAAAGACCACTAAAGGAAAGTAGAAAATTGGTCTCTTTTAATTAACACAGGTATATTAAAGGTGAATGGACACCCTTTTTGTAGTATTATCAATTAACAAATTCAACTCTTAAACATCATATGAATATTTCTTGATAGTCTCGGAGAGAAACATATATTGAAAACCGCTACTAAGATGTATGTAAAAATAAGTATTATTTGTACGACGTAGATACTACTTTTTCCACTGCGTGACTGCACGGGGAAATGAGGTAAATCTGAATTGTATAGCTACACAACTATTGCCAGATAATTGATGAATACATTTACCTGTGGATTAATTTATATGTTCAAAGTTTTCTACTTCATCAAATAAAATGTTATTCTCGCTTTTCACAGATATTGCAATGTGTGAATTGTAAATATCTATTGTTGTGTATTGATTTCGATTTAAATAAACATAAACATGTTCATGAAGCAAAACGTGGCTGGAGAACTTTAAGTCTCTTATACTCTTTTTTTTTATTTTTAAACAGTACAATTGGGAACATCGATCAACAGCAGGGCTTTTTGCTACAATTTGGGAAGTCCACTTTACAGGGGGAAAAAATGCATATTTCTCATTTTAGGAAAATTATAAGATTTCATCAATTAAGCAGATATGAAATACTATGCTTTATTTATATTATTTTCATTCATTTATTATAATTACTGACTTCTCAGTCAAAACTGACTTAACAAACAAAAAACAGAAATTGCAGAATGTGACACATTCTCAAATTCTGAGAGACTGCTGCTTTCAGATTGTGGTAAAATGTCTGCCACAGTTGGAAAACACAGTCAAGTTTTTAATTGGGAAGAGGCCTTTTACAGGCCTTGGAAGAGGCATTTTACAGTTCTTGGAAGAGACCTTTTACAGGCCTTGGAAGAGGCGTTTTACAGTTCTTTGAAGAGGCGTTTTTTACAGTTCTTGGAAGAGGCATTTTACAGTTCTTGAAAGAGGCCTTTTACAGTTCTTGGAAGGGGCCTTTTACAGTTCTCGGAAGAGGTGTTTCACAGTTCTTGGAAGAGGCGTTTTACAGTTCTTGGAAGAGGCCTTTTACAGTTCTTGGAAGAGGCCTTTTACAGGCCTTGGAAGAGGCCTTTTACAGGCCTTGGAAGTTCTTGGAAGAGGCATTTTACAGTTCTTGGAAGAGGCCTTTTACAGTTCTTGGAAGAGGCCTATTATAGTTCTCGGAAGAGGCGTTTCACAATTCTTGGAAGAGGCGTTTTACAGTTCTTGGAAGAGGCCTTTTACAGTTCTTGGAAGAGGCCTTTTACAGGCCTTGGAAGAGGCGTTTTACAGTTCTTTGAAGAGGCGTTTTTTACAGTTCTTGGAAGAGGCATTTTTACAGTTCTTGAAAGAGGCCTTTTACAGTTCTTGGAAGGGGCCTTTTACAGTTCTCGGAAGAGGTGTTTCACAGTTCTTGGAAGAGGTGTTTTACAGTTCTTGGAAGAGGCCTTTTACAGTTCTTGGAAGAGGCCTTTTACAGGCCTTGGAAGAGGCCTTTTACAGGCCTTGGAAGTTCTTGGAAGAGGCATTTTACAGTTCTTGGAAGAGGCGTTTTACAGTTCTTGGAAGAGGCCTTTTACAGTTCTTGGAAGAGGCCTATTATAGTTCTCGTGAGAGGCGTTTCACAATTCTTGGAAGAGGCGTTTTACAGTTCTTGGAAGAGGCCTTTTACAGGCCTTGGAAGAGGCCTTTTACAGTTTTTGGAAGACGCCTTTTACAGGCCTTGGAAGTTCTTGGAAGAGGCATTTTACAGGCCTTGGAAGAGGCATTTTACAGTGTTCTTGGAAGAGGCATTTTACAGTGTTCTTGGAAGAGGCCTGTTTTTACAGGCCTCTGTTACATAAAGTAACACATCCCTGCAACAGTGGTCACTTTAAGCAGTTGGTCTCCTAATAAAGGTGAACTCCATCTTGAGCAGGTTTGACCGAAAACCTTATGTCTTGGTTGTTCTATCTTTCCATCTTTTGATGTGAACAAAAGATATGTTTGTGATTGTGCAAGTCAGGTTCATCAGAAAATTTTATGTGTAATAAGTGATCGGTTTATAGTATTTTTTTTGCTGTAGAATGTGCTTAGAATGTGTTTACTTCATCATTGTCTCAAAGAAGACACACAAAGTATGCTTGTAGTACTGTTAATAAATACCTTGATGAACATTTTCCGGAATTCGTTCGGTTTGAAATAATGACTGAAATAATTGACTACTCCTCAGTTTGGAATAATGACTTCTTTTCAGTTTAATATAATGGCTTCTTCTTAGATAAGATGGAATTTATAGATGATGAATGCCTGATTTAATGGGGGAGTTTTCTACCTATCTTTCTAATGATGCACATGTGCTGCAAATAAGCAATTTAGGCTTCAATTAATGGAGGGGTTGACACTTGATAGGGGAATTGGTAAATCAGGCAGGCATAGGTAATACTGATAGGGAGTTGGAAAAAATAGTTTTTAAAACCATTAGGTCAAATAAAACATGATGTGAGTGTTTCCTAACCGTTTCTATTTTTTTCTGTGCAAGCCGAGATATATATATTGTTTTGTTTAAAACCATATGCCTAATGTAGGGTATTGATATGTTTTATATACATATTTTATAACAATTTGGATTATTGCTAATTCAAAGCCTGTACACATACTATTTAAGAAATAAAATAATTTCCTATCTACCCACCCTTAAAATTAAAACATGCAAAAGGAAACTTTCATAATTTTTATTTGGCCTTAAGTACACCGTAGCTTGACTTAGTGGTAGACGTGCGCTTCCGTGAATGACTGCAGGGTTGCCAGCGACCTTGAAAAGTCAGGGAAATTTGATTTTTTTTCATGGTCATTGAATTGTCAAGGAATTTTGAAAAATGGTCAGGGAAATTTGAATTTTCTGAAAAGTCAGGGAAAAACCTTTTTTTTGTCGAGAAATTGTGTACCTTGTTGTCGAGAAATTGTGTATCGGTGGCTATAATTATGGCAGTCTTCAAGTTATAATGTTTTCTAGAGCTGCATTGCAGTATAAAACATGAGACTGTCAATTTTGTTTTGTTTTTGTAGATACTTATTGATATAACATATCTTTCAATTTGAATTAAAGTAATATGGTTGGAATGGTCGGCTGTAGAGGAGTGAGGAGGCCGATAAAATTGCGTCATATTGGTCAGTGAAAAATTATATTTGGTCAGGGAAAAATCAAGTCAGGAAATTTTATTTGACTCAGGTGCTGGCAACCCTGATGAGGTGTGGGTTCAATCCGATACCAAAGACTTCATAAAGTGGTGCTAGTAGTTCTCTTGCTTGACGTTCAGCATATAAAGGGTAGTTCTAGGATTAGTCGGCTCGATTAGTATAATGTCACTGAATGATATACATGTAAGATGTCGTGTGCGAATACCATGTGGTATTCCAGTGTGGCAGTAAGTACTACAAGAACAAAGTATCACAAGCCGGTCAGAACAGTTACATAAGAAAACAGTAAGGGGAATGAATATGATAAAAATAAACGGAACAGTGTGTTGATGTTAGCATTTTTTTATTTGTATTTGTCAACAATCATAGCTTTGTTTCATGATTAGAATGTGAGGAATTGGGAAAAGATCATGTTTAGAATATGAAGAATTGGTAAATTATCATAGTTATAAACACAAAAACAACTAAATGATAATATAATAGCAACTGGAGCATCTGTGAAGGTAATCTCAGTTTTTAGCGATGTAAATTTACATTAGAAGAAAGGGTTTAATGTTAGATGTTTTTTATTATTGAAATCTGATTAGTAATTCATGAGAATAATTAGCAGTGGAACAGACCTATTCAAACTCTTTAGAAGATGCTTCAGTTAAAGTTTCATCAACTCTGTTTAATGATTGAAGAGGTGTTGCTTATTTTAAAATCAGACTGCACCAAAAAGAGATACATATATAGCTTTACACACAAACAGTTAGTTATAGTCATATACAATTTCTTTTATATTATTCTTATAATATGTAGAAAAACTAACGGGGCGCCGCGAGCTTTTAAAAAATAAAGAGTGCTGTTTGTCCCTTTCATAAGGTTTAACATCAGTCAATAATCAGTGATGATAACGATTTGGAACCAGCTGTATTTGTAGGCTGAGAAAGATTTATAGACTGTATCCCTGAAATTGATACCGAATTCAAGTAGTAGAAGACCCATAAAATGCCTGTATACCAATTTGTTTGCGTTACAGTTTAAATTACAAGTACAGTATACATTATTGTAATTTGAATAGTGTCAAGTCATTCTTGGCAAATACGTACATGTTTAACGTACATGTTTAACGGCAGGGCAGGAAAATTTGTTTCCGAGTTACTCATCCTACGTAATATTTGAATGGTGAAATCACAGACTTAATAACAAATTATTAATATGTCTGTAACTTCAAATTCATAAATTGTTTAAGAATTTATCAGAATTTCTACTCGTCCAGCATCAATGAGCATTCGTCATGACGAGCGGACGAGTGGAATTTGCATGCCCTGCATGGGTAGCCAAACTTATTATCTATTTATTTATATATGAGAATGAATACGGTACAACATTGACCAGATTAGATTCTCAGAATCCTTTGTTTTGAATACTTAAAACATGTTATCAAAAAGTGGAACTCGTTGCCGACAAAGTGGGCATGTTCTAATTTTTAAATGACAGTATGACTTGTTTGTTGTAATAGCATAAAATCTCATGTAAGCTGCGGTATATTGTTTGCTTTCTTGTCAGTTACAGGACCTGTTTTTGCGGAATTGGTGTGCAGAATATCAAATATAGTCGAACATCATTTATCTTATAAATTTATAATCCTTAACTTTTTGCAAACTAATTGTTTATAATGATGATATAATTATCAGGTCACTTTGTACATGTCAATGGACTCCATATATCAAATACGAAAGCCTCTTATTTGCTCCATTACCGTCCCGGTAGCAGTGTAATAGGCAGAAATTCAAGAACTGGGTGTGCAAATATGCAAACAGGGTGTGCAAAATAATTTGCTAACACGCGTTACGCGCCAAGTGGGTGTATCTTGAGTAATTGATTTTTTGCAGATAAAGGAGAAAAAGGTGCATTTTAGACCATCTTTCTTCTATAAATGTATACAAAACATAACATTATCGAGAAAGTAAGAGTTTAGCAAAAAAAAAATAAAAAAAATATTGGCCGTGATTTTTCAAAAAACGGCAGTCAAAAAACGGCAGTGCAAAAGAGGGCTGCATGGTTGGCTGGCTAATACACTGCCCGGTAGTAGTTCCACATTGTATCAGGTCGGAGATGATTGTGTTAATTTGATGGAGACGGCAGCTTCGTTTTTTATCCTTTGAACATTATTAATATATAACTGTTAAAGCCATCAACCTTCATGAAAAAACCCTCATTACATCATATTTTCATTGAGAGCCTTAATTACATTGGATGTGTAAAATTATCTCAGTTCATCATCGTTGTCATTATATTAAGTTACTAATTTAATATCACAATTAACATAAATGTAACATAAGAAGTATATAAGATAACCATGGACGAAACGAAACTAAATGCAAAGCAGTAGAAATACAGTAGAACTTGATAGAAAGGTATTTCACATTAGGCAAAACTAATATGTGTGTTTCCTCTAGCCCCACCAACCCTATTTTATAGAAATAAATAATTTTCATCCCTACATTTGCAATTAGAAAGTATTTAACTTATAACATCCACATATGTAAACTGGTCGATTTATATATTGAAAAAAAATCTCTGTCTGTCTATTTCTTTTTATAAATAAATTTCATCCCTACATTTGCAATGAGAAAGTATTTAACTTATGATAACATCCATACGTAAACTGGTCGATTTATATAGTGAAAAAAGTCTCTGCCTATCTGTCCCATGGCAAACACACATATTTATATTTTGAATATTTTAGATATCCATATAATAAATGAATTGTGTCATATATTTTCGTGTCATATTTTCGATAAAAAAAAATGCCAAAAATAATTTCTTAACGTCTCAACAACAACAAAAAAGACAACCTCTAATATAAATGCTGCTGTCCATTTGTGTTTCGTCGTCTTAATCTTCGTCGTCATTGTTGTCGTCGTCATTCTAACATCACGGTCACGTGTTAATATTTCAGTGCCAGGAAATATTCATTCAGGGGTATCAGGCAATGACAGCATTATGGCCACGGGGGTATTCAGTGCTAGAGAATTAATGCGGGTAACTCGACGTAAGTATCTGCATGGAGCATATATACTGCACATATATATTTCATGGCTATATCGTTGCCTTGTTATTTTGTGTCTCAAAAAGGAATATCTGCTAGAGCGCTGAAAGGGCCATTTTCTTTGGACATCGAAACAAAATTATGATAGCTGGGGATATACCAAGTTAGTCATAATTCATAGGGGTATTTCTAAGTTATTATAATCCATCATTAATATCCATTCATGTAATATGAAGTAAATGTATTCATCGGTGTTATATCAAACAAACTTTTTTGGTTTTTATATTCAACTTTAGCTAAATTCTTTCATTTAAAGGAGTACTTTACCCATTCACTGAAGCTCGGTTATGGCACAAAAGCAAATATCTTGATTTTCAACACTCTAAATAATTGTGAAATGTTTGAATCAGTATTCTCTTTTTGCTGATTTATTGGTAAGAAAAATTAAAGGGTCTAGAGGGGTGTTTGGAAGTGCAATGGTGAATGCACTTTTTAATGTGTGAATGCGAAACTATTTTAACTACATGAATATAAGATTGAGATAGAATAGTTTTGTGTTTAGTGGTCTGTATTTCTGAAGGCTTTTATAAGTAAACAAAATCTTCGCAGTTGGGCCTCCTGTACTTAGAATTATAAGGTATATAATTACATTCTCTGTTACCTGAAACATGCACTTGTAAATTTATTTTTAGAAACTTTCAATTAAAAGTTCTAGTCTTAGAATAAATCGAAAAAGAATTTAGCAATTCTTTACCAACTTTTTAATGTTCAATTTCAGTGGATTTCAGTTTAAATACCCCAAAATCATCTCGTGAATCTGTACCAAAACCTATGAAAAACACAATTCAGATGCATACCATTACCTGTAGGTAGGAAGCACAGCACATTTCCCTCCCCACTCTTAGACCGTAGATGTTTTTCATTCAGACATTCAAGCCTCTAGCAGATATTCCTCCCATGCCAGAATAATAATATATCTGCATGCTGTACGATCTATGTAGCGTGACACACATTTCGACTCGGAACACATGTTTTCCTGGGGAAATGGTCTTACCTCAAACGAGAATAATGGTGTCAATGCCCTATGCTCTGCCGTTGCTTACGTTGCATCATTAATGTCATAAACACACGCATCATTGTTTTGTATCAAATACTCCACATATATTTTGAGAAAACTGTCAGTGATCATTACATCCAGATGTAGAAACTTATTAAAAAAGCACTTTTAATTATTTATTTGTGAACACATGCAGAAAAGGACATTTAACAGAAAAAAGGAAGTTTGAATGAAGTACCCTAAAATGTTACCTGTCGATTTTGGTTCATTAAGTCTCTCATTTGCAAACGTTTAATTAAGTATTTTCATATGAAAATTTACTTATATTATATTTTCATACATACTTATGTTCTAGTTCTAACTCGCGCATGCAGGCTTCATTCTTCTTGTTTTTGACCACTGACAGAGCTCTGAACAAATGGGATATGTTTCAACATATATTTTGTTTAATAAACTTTTTTCCCTCATTTATTTGTTGTTTTTAAAAGAAGGTTGTAAAATATTAGATGCACATACAGTTCTTTCCCTTTGTTTTTTAAGATATCGGGAAAGTTTTAAAGTAGACGGGTGATTAGAAGTTCTTCTTTTTTGTTGTATTAATTAGGGACTGCTAAAAGTTACTAAGGCTCTGCACATTGTTCAGAAATGTAAATTGTCCATTTGCCTATTTTTGTTTGAATCATGTTTACTCTGAACTGTCACTGAAACCCCCACATTGCACAACCAGATTACAAGATTAACTCTTATTTTTCATAAATTTTATGATTTTTTAAATAAAAAATGTGCAGAAGTTTAAAAATGGAGTATTTTTCTCATTTTGGTTCTTTCCTAGAAATATAATGTGCAATGTTTTCCACACAGAAAAACATTTATTTAGCAATAGATACCTTTTTCAGATTGCACATAAAAACAGTTGTAGTGGTTAAAATAAATGCACTGAAAAATAAAATGAAGACACATTTTTTAATCTCCACTGACATTAGGCCAAAAATAAAATTATGTTTGTTTCCCCTTCCCGACCGACCCACCGAAATTGCCGCGACCCGAATTATTTTTTCGACCCTTTTTTTTTTGTTTTTTGTTTTTGTGTCTTATAGGTAGCATGTATTCCAGTTTTGATCTCAAATAAAAGAAACGAAATAAAAAAAATATTTTACCTACCTACCTACCCAACCCTTTTTTGCATGGGTCGGGAAGGGGAAACAAACATAATTTTATTTTTGGCCTTACTATACAAAATTAACCAGTCAACTTCTTAAATCTGGTACATGTAATAATTATTTATTCTGTGCCTTGCAAATAACATATAATGGTTAACAGGTGTAGATCCAACATTTCGTTTATCAAAGGGAGAGAAGGGCTAGAGGGAGTCAGTTTTGTATCTGTTCGACAACCCATAAAAAGGTTAACTCTTTATATTTGAAGGAAAAGGGCCTGTGGGTGGTAACCCTATATTTAATTTTGTTAAAGACACTTGCATTATTTATGGGTGGGGTTAAGTGACAGGTCATTGTCCGTTATCCATCACTCATCATTACATGTTCATCGTTTCCATTTTAGGGAGGTTAGAGGATGACGAACTTCATATAGACACCGATGGTGGGTAACCTTCACTTTATCCTTCCATTCCTCACTCCATCCTCACTCCATTCTTCACTTCCATCTCTCATTCCATCTCTCATTCCATCTCTTGTGTTTCATTTCTCATTCCACTCCATGTATGCATTCTATTATGTTTACCATCAGAAGAAACAGACGTTTTTAGAAACGTAAACGTTTTTAGAACTTTTTGTTATGTTACTTGTATTTTGTATGTTACTTGTATGTAGATGTTACACATTTAGTAACTACATTTTTGTAATTTTAATGCTTTTTGTTGTACTAGAAAGAAAAAAAGGAATATTCATTTAAACATTTTTTTAGCAAAGTAAAATTAAAAAAATCATTACGGCAAGCACCGCAGTCAGAGCATGGTAAAGTGATTGATTCTGGTAGATAACACAGCGGGGTGGAGCCACGATTGTTGATCTGTCTGTATCGATCGAGTGTACGTTATCTGAACAGTACAGTATTATGAACAGCTTTACCTAAATTGCATTATGCAAGGGTAAAAATGGTTCTAATACCAGATACATTTATAGACTGCAGGCTAACTATGCTGTTACCAGAATGTAAAGCACACCAAACTTCAAACAGAAATGCCGCAATCATGCAATCGCTATCGCTCAAGGACATAATTGGAAGAAAGATATTGATAAGTGTTATTCAGAATTATAGAAAATGAGAAAGCACATTTTATATTTTAAACTCTATCGAATGTTGTGCATTATTTGTATCATGTATTTGCTTATGTCATTTGAGAGGGCAGTCAAGAACCATTCTTTTAAGGAAAACACGAAGTTTGTAGTATCTCATGCATTAAACTTACACCCCAATTTATTAATCCAGTTTATTACATTTCTATGGGTGAAAGATTGGGATTTCTCGGTGAAAGAATATTCATAATCACTAAATATTAATAACTAGCTTCGAACACAACAATAACTAACTGTGACATTGAGTCATGACATCAATATAGTGTTGCTGGCATTGACGTCATCCACCGATAACATTCAATAAAGCAAATAATTTCGGTTAAAATCATACATAAACTGATTTTAATGTAATAAATGGATTATTTAACTGCTGGGTTTGATTATAAATAGGGAAATCCTTCACTCGATGGTATGCCTGTTGTTGTTTTTTCACTAGCATACGCTTATTCGTGAAAAAAGCCACACTTCAAATCATTTTGTAAAGGATTTCCCTATAATCGATGCCAACAGTTAAATAATCTCCATATCATATTGGTGCAATATAATCAATAATTATTAATACACGTTTATGCAAAAACTATTTGCTTTCAACTGTTCAATTCGAAAAAGTTATGTAGGAAAAAGAAGAGGATGTTTTTAAAAAAAAAAATATCAAGGTTGCTGTGTCTCCTTAAAATGATTTTTAATAACTCCCCCATGTTCCCAGATAAAACCTTCTTTTCTATTGAATTCTTATTGTTGGAAAACATATAAAAATATTTTTTAAAAGTAATTCACATCGAAAGATGGGAGCTATTTTCCATTCCATGGCAAGCAGCGATATCTCGAATATACATCATTGATAGGCCAATGCTGTCACTTTAGTCTCAGTGTTATGACAGCCATAGTATTTATTTAACTCTCAGAGACTGTCTAGTTTGGGAAAATACAAAGTTTATTGCACATCTATTCCACCAATTTACTGGCAGACCAATAAATTTGAATACTTATAGAGCATTTTGTCTTCTTTCTCGTATTTTTTTTTGTTGCTAGGATTATGTGTTATATTTAAAGTTTGCTGAACATATTGATCTCCTAGGGGGAAAAATAAACATTAATATTAAAGCAGACAAAATTGTTGTTTTTTCGACCAAACATTTGAATGGTAGCAGAAAATTGTACTAAATCAAAGAATCACATGATTGATGACTTTCATGTATATGTTGAAGTGATAAATCGTACCTTAATTAATAATGGTTTAAAGGCGCTGTGTGCTTATCAGAATCAATAATCAGTAAGAAATAATTTAAGTATTTTGCTTGAGGTTTACAAAATTGTGAGATTGCATGTTCTGAATTGCCTATTATGTTTATCTACAGTTAAAAAAAAGCGAGAATATGTTAACACTTTCGCCTTATATGGGTTAAGAGTGAATTTAAAAATTGGAAATAATAAATACTATTCCCATTTATTTTTCACCAGCTTTAACTTTGTTCCTTTAGCAGCTGATTTAATATTTAGATTAAATGCGACAAAATAGTTGATTGATTCACCTATCTCTGCTTTGTCTTCCACAGCTTCCATAATGATGCCTCCGAATGGAACCCATCCAATGTTGCCTCACCCCAAGATAGATAGCCCCAGCTACTACAACTACAGCCCCCACCCTCAGGACCCCTCCCAGCACATGGTAGCTATGTCGCACCATGGTATGCCCAACGGTCAGTCCCAACTCAGCCCCTCAGGTAACCCACACAAACGACTCAAGCGGAACACGATGAGCTCGATATCGTCCACGGAGGATGATGTTGAAAGTGTTGGCGATGATGCAGAACAGATGACAAGTTACTACAAGTCGCCGGCAGCCATGGCTGGTCAGGCGTCCAGTTGGCAGGACCCGCCAATGGATCCAGGTGGGTACAGTGAGTGTTATCAGTATTATCAGACTACTTTGAGTGTATTACCTTACTAACAGTTCACAATACAACAGAAGCTTGCAGCATACAACCAGTATGGTGTACAGTTCACAATACAACAGAAGCTTGCAGCATACAACCAGTATGGTGTACAGTTCACAATACAACAACTCACAGCACACAACCAATACCTCAAAAGTTCTGACAACCATTTAGGTGTACAGTTTACAATACGACGACAGCTCACAGCACACAACCAATATGGTGTACAGTTCACAATACAACAAAGCTCACAGTAAACAATCAATACAGTGTACAGTTTACAATACGATGACAGCTCACGGCACAACTAATATGGTGTACAGTTCACAATACAACAAAAGCTTGCAGCACACAACCAATATGGTGTACAGTTCACAATACAACAGCAGCTCACAGCACACAACCAATATGGTGTACAGTTCACAATACAACAGCAGCTTGCTGCACTCAACCAATAAATATGGTGTACAGTTCACAATACAACAGCTCACAGTACACAACCAATATGGTGTACAGTTCACAATACAACAATAGCTCACAGCACAAAACCAATATGGTGTACAGTTCGGAACACAACAGCTCACTGTACACAACCAATACAGTGAACAGTTCACAATACTACAGCTCACAGCACACAACCAATATAGTGTACAGTTCACAATACAACAGCAGCTTGCTGCACTCAACCAATAAATATGGTGTACAGTTCACAATACAACAGCTCACAGTACACAACCAATATGGTGTACAGTTCACAATACAACAATAGCTCACAGCACAAAACCAATATGGTGTACAGTTCGGAACACAACAGCTCACTGTACACAACCAATACGGTGTACAGTTCGGAACACAACAGCTCACTGTACACAACCAATACGGTGTACAGTTCACAATACTACAGCTCACAGCACACAACCAATATGGTGAACAGTTCACAATACTACAGCTCACAGCACAAAACCAATATGGTGTACAGTTCGGAACACAACAGCTCACTGTACACAACCAATACGGTGTACAGTTCACAATACTACAGCTCACAGCACACAACCAATATGGTGAACAGTTCACAATACTACAGCTCACAGCAGACAACCAATATGGTGTACAGTTCACAATACAACAACAGCTCACAGCACAAAACCAATATGGCAAACAGTTCACAATACAACAGCTCACAGCACACAACCAATAAGATGTACAGTTCACATTAAAACAGCTCACAGCACACAACCAATATGGCATACAGTTCACAATACAACAGCTCACAGCACACAACCAATGTGATGTGATGTTCACAACGTTAACACCAACAACTTGCATGAAACAATGTATGTCAATGATAGCTATAAATTAAATCTAGTATGAAACAGATCACATTTTCACCACATAATACAGTTTACCCATATCTGTTTTATCAAAAAAGCATTTATAGGAGTAGAAAGAAGCATTTTTAGCTGAGAAGTACATGGTAATTGAAGATGAACAGCTATTTATTTGTAACTAATCCCTGACTTAGGACATTAATTAGATTTTTTTTAATACTTTGAGGCATATAGAGTCCCAATAAATTCAAGTATCCGATCCATTATTTAATAATTCAGAATTGTTTAGATCTTACACAGACTGTGATAGGAAAGTATGATAAAATGAGAAAAACGTATTAAGTTTATGGTTTTTCGATTTTGTGGAGAATATTGGAAGTTTGTAAAAAGGAATGTGTATTAGATATTGGTAGTTTGTTCACACAATCTTTGTTTTATGTAGCTGGGCAATCATGATAGAGATTGCGTTTGTAGTTTATGCGATTTTTTTAAGGGGGAGGGAGTGGGTATTCGTGAGAGACTACCTTTAGCATATATAAAATGATTGCTGTAAAATTTTCACACGCAGATGGACATAGTTACAACTTATATATATAAAAAAAGAGAAAAGGTTGACTAAAATGGTTCCATAACTCTTTACTTCATTTTGCATGGACAATCTGTGTAAAATATACGTTAAATAAAATTTATGAAATTGATGGTACAATTGAAGAATTCTGTGAACCATTTATTATAAAAGATGCAATCTAAGAAATCAGTAGGTCAATTTCTAAACTTGATCTAAAAAATTAAAACTAATTTTCCTTTTAAAAAATGAAAAAGCCATTATATGAATTAAAAAAAAGCAGCTGCGATTTGCTTTACAAAGTAAAGCTTTTGCATACTTTTATACAGACAGATGCCTGAAATGGAAATGATAGGCGGAAATATCACCAGGGTTTTTCCCTAAGCTATTTGTGAGAATTTCCAAAAATGAAATCCAGGGGGAAGCCATACAAACAATTCCTGACTGGTATGTAAGAAGGTTTATCCCACCATTGATCCTTCAGTTGGCCAACATGTTATTAGAATCACATCTCACCACCTTCTGATGTTGCCAGAAGCTTAATTATACCACCGTTTTCACAAAGTGAAGTAGGGGCTATATAGGAATCACGCTGTCCGTAACGTCCTGTCGCGTCGCGTCCTGTAACACATTTTTGTCGTAGCCTAGTCGCGTCGCGTCCCATAACACATTTTTATGACTTGCATTCCTGAAACTGTTTTAATGGGTTGTTCCCAAACTTCATATACACATAACAACTGATCAAAAAGCGGGGGTATTTGACACCTTCAGTGATGGTTCTAGTTATCTGTGTGCTGAGATGTCATTTGCCAGAGTTGTGAAGGTTTTATGCAATATTTACATCTTCTGTCATCTTCATCTTTTACTGTTTCATTACAAATTGCATTTTCTTGTATATTACTCATACATCATTTCCCATATATATACATCATTAGAGAGAATTTACTTGCAAGCCTATTTGTCCAGTGTAGATTGAGACGTGCATGAATGGGGGAATGAACTCATTTGTTGTTGATGATCATAAAGGATGGAATCAGAATTGTGGGTCACGCAGTTTCAGTCAAATAATTGTTGCCCAAAACAAAAACATTTACAGCCTATATACCAGAGTTTTGTAGAATGTCAGCAAAAATGTACAGAATTGATTTGCCAAAAAATTGTGTTTTGATAAATTATTAAATATGTACCTAAAAAGTCAGTGTAACTCTAGTAGTTTTGATCTACACGGGTCATTGTCATAGGCTTTAATGCACATTTAACTCGAGATATAATTTATAAATGATCCATTAACATTTTCTCTTTTTAGCCAGATTGTGTAGCAAATCCAGGCTTATAGTTTGGCGATTTCAGTCTGTCCATCTGTCAGTCCGTCAGTCCGTCTTCGCGTTTTGGTTAAAGTTTTTTGTTTTTCCTCATTTCTCAAAAACAATTGAATCAAACTGTCGGAAATCTTTAAAACTTTGCACACATGTTCATTATAACTACACAGTGTTATATGACAAACAACCATAACTCTGTCTTTTATTTTACTTGAATTATCTCCCCTTTTTACTTAGATTTTTCAGTTAAAATGTGAATTCGCAATCCGACATTTGCATCACTATTGGTGCTTCACTTGTATTTGTATGTATATGTAGTTATGTATTTGACTCATTCCTATATCAACATGCACTTTTTGCCTAGTGTTTGCACATTTGATTGCAACTAATGTATCTTTTTTTTTAAAGTCAATAATTCCATGTTCATCTCTTCATAATTTCATTCAATTAAAACTAGTTTTAACTGAAATAGATAATTATATATTTTATTAATTGATCACATTTTAACTTTCTGTTGATGTTGAATGGCTGCTTATTTTATTACAAAATAACTGTTTGGCTAGTACAATAACCTGAACTATTAATTTTCTTTAGATTGAATTGCGTTATCAATGTCTTCCATAGACTACTGTGTGACGTGAGCTCGTTGATTAATGCATGCACAAGGCTTCTGTATCTGCTAAAGGCTGCTGCCATTGTACCAATATTTCTTTTTTTTTAAGCACCAGACGATCATTTTTCCTTCATAGTTCTGTCTGATATATTAAATCAAGTGTTTTATATTGTACTGCATCTCCTTGTCGCAAAAACTCAATAAGTGCATATCTAAGTCAATAGCATTTATCAGGTTTTTGCTTCGATGCTACGATTGCTTAAACATTGCTTGTGTTTCTCCATGCTCTCATAATGTTTTGGAAAACAAATTAAAAAACATTTCTATGAAAAGAGACAAGAAGGAAGTTCTGTTTTATGCATTGGTTGCAACGCTACTATGAGATTGACATTGATATCACAAGGCAAGATGCTGGGCTGTTTTAAGACATTGATATCACAAGGCAAGATGCTGGGCTGTTTTAAGTTTGCTTTTGGCTGCCATGTTTTACATACACAGTGAAACCTGTTTTAAAAACACAACATTTTCTGCCAGAAATGGAATTTGTACCACAGATATATTGTCTTCAGAAAGAAGTCAAATAACCTAGCTATAAAAGGTGTCTTGTAATAAGACCTTTTTAAGAAATTCAATTGACAAGAAATACCCATGGATGGACTCTTAATACAGGTTTGAATAATCAATATATTGTAAACTGAAATTGATTGTGCACTATGATTATGGTCTCTTCTGACAGATACATTTCCTTGAAAGATGTTCTTTCATGACTGGTATTTTCCCTTACAGACCGTCTCTGCTGACAGATAACACTCCTTGAAAGTTGTTCTTTCATGACTGGTGGACTCCCTTACAGACTGTCTCTGCTGACAGATAACACTCCTTGAAAGATGTTCTTTCATAACAGGTGGACTCCCTTACAGACGTTCTCTGCTGACAGATAACTCTTCTTGAAAGATGTTCTTTCATAGCAGGTGGACTCCCTTACAGACGTTCTCTGCTGACAGATAACACTCCTTGAACGCTGTTCTTTCATGACAGGTGGACTCCCTTACAGACGTTCTCTGCTGACAGATAACTCTCCTTGAAAGATGTTCTTTCATAACAGGTGGACTCCCTTACAGACATTCTCTGCTGACAGATAACACTCCTTGAACGCTGTTCTTTCATGACAGGTGGACTCCCTTACAGACCCTCTGCTGACAGATAACTCTCCTTGAAAGATGGTCTTTCATAACAGGTGGACTCCCTTACAGACCGTCTCTGCTGACAGATAACACTCCTTGAAAGATGTTCTTTCATGACAGGTGTTCTTTCATGACAGGTGGACTCCCTTACAGACCCTCTACTGACAGATAACTCTCCTTGAAAGATGTTCTTTCATGACTGGTGGACTCCCTTACAGACCTTCTCTGCTGACAGATAACTCTCCTTGAAAGATGTTCTTTCATGACAGGTGGACTCCCTTACAGACGTTCTCTGCTGACAGATAACACTCCTTGAAAGATGTTCTTTCATGACAGGTGGACTCCCTTACAGACCCTCTGCTGACAGATAACTCCTTCAAAGATGGTCTTTCATAACAGGTGGACTCCCTTACAGACTCTCTGCTGACAGATAATACTCCTTGAAAGATGTTCTTTCATGACTGGTGGACTCCCTTACAGACGTTCTCTGCTGACAGATAACTCCTTGAAAGATGTTCTTTCATGACTGGTGGACTCCTTTACAGACTGTCTCTGCTGACAGATAACTCTCCTTGAAAGATGTTCTTTCATAACTGGTGGACTCCCTTACAGACGTTCTCTGCTGACAGATAACTCTCCTTGAAAGATGTTCTTTCATGACTGGTGGACTCCCTTACAGACGTTCTCTGCTGACAGATTACACTCCTTGAAAGATGTTCTTTCATGACTGGTGGACTCCCTTACAGACGTTCTCTTCTGACAGATAACACTCCTTGAAAGATGTTCTTTCATGACTGGTGGACTCCCTTACAGACGTTCTCTGCTGACAGATAACACTCCTTGAAAGATGTTCTTTCATGACTGGTGGACTCCTTTACAGACTGTCTCTGCTGACAGATAACTCTCCTTGAAAGATGTTCTTTCATGACTGGTGGACTCCCTTACAGACGTTCTCTGCTGACAGATTACACTCCTTGAAAGATGTTCTTTCATGACTGGTGGACTCCCTTACAGACGTTCTCTTCTGACAGATAACACTCCTTGAAAGATGTTCTTTCATGACAGGTGGACTCCCTTACAGACATTCTCTGCTGACAGATAACACTCCTTGAAAGATGTTCATTCATGACTGGTGGACTCCCTTACAGATGTTCTCTGCTGACAGATAACACTCCTTGAAAGATGTTCTTTCATGACTGGTGGACTCCCTTACAGACTGTCTCTGCTGACAGATAACACTCCTTGAAAGATGTTCATTCATGACAGGTGGACTCCCTTACAGACCCTCGGCTGACAGTTAACTCTCCTTGAAAGATGGTCTTTCATAACAGGTGGACTCCCTTACAGACTGTATCTGCTGACAGATAACACTCCTTGAAAGATGTTCTTTCATGACTGGTGGACTCCCTTGCAGACGTTCTCTGCTGACAGATTACTCTCCTTGAAAAGATGTTCTTTCATGACTGGTGGACTCCCTTACAGACTGTCTCTGCTGACAGATAACACTCCATGAAAGATGTTCTTTCATGGCAGGTGGAGTCCCTTACAGACCTTCTCTGCTGACAGATAATACTCCTTGAAAGATGTTCTTTCAGGACTGGTGGACTCCTTTACAGACTGTCTCTGATGACAGATAACACTCCTTGAAAGATGTTCTTTCATGACAGGTGGACTACCTTACAGACAGATGACAGATGGTCTCCCATGGCAGATGTTCTCATATAACAGATGCACTCCAAACACAAATGGTCTATCTCAAAAGATGGACTCCCGTGACAGATGTTCTCCCGTGACAGATGGTCTCCCAGGAATGACAGTGGTCTCCCATGACAATGGTCTCCATGCCAGATGGGTTCCTATAACAGATGTACTCCAATGACAGATTGTCTCCCACAACAGATGGACTCCCATGACAGATGGTCTCCCATAACAGATTGTCTTATGACAGATGGTCTCCCGTAACAGATGGTTTACCATGACTTATGGTCTCCCATGACAGATGGTCTCCCATGACAGATGATCTTCTATGACTGATATTTTTCCATGCCAGGTGGTCTCCCCTGATAGATGGTCTCCCATGAAAGATGTTCTCCCATGAAAGATGGTCTACTTTGACAGATATTTTCCCATGACATATGGTCTCCCCTGACATATGTTCTCCCATAACAGATGGTCTCCCATGAAAGATGGTCTACTATGAAAGATGGTCTCCCCTGACATATGGTCTCCCATGACAGGTGTTATCTCATGACATGTTTTATATCATGACATGTTAATTTTGATGACATGTGATTTACAATGACAGGTGGTCTCATATGACACATGTTTGGTTGCATCCCACGACATTATAAATATAATTACTCATACCAGGTGTTTTTCTATATTTGGTATAGTCTCCCAGGGCATGTGATCTCTCATGACCTCAAGAGATGGACTCCCATAACAGGTGTTATCTCACGACAGGTTTCACTGTGCTACATTTGGAATGTTTGTGTATACCATCATCTCATATATTTAGGTATGGTCTCCCACAGTGCTGAGATGCATTCACCTCATATCATACACACATTGAAAACTAAGGCGGAAAATCGCGGCTTCGCTCCGGTTACGCCCCATCATGCCAGACAGGAAGTTGTGCGGAATCATGTACCAACGCCGCCACGACCGATGAGCAACCACGTTGGACATTCCGAGCCTCAGACCCCGCCTCCTCGGATGAGCGCGTCAGGTGAACAGGGTTCTCATTCGTTTTGTGAAATCAAACATCCCGCTCTCTTCTGGCTTATTGTTTACCAGATATTGATCTGCGTAGAAGTCAGTACTCATTAGCTAAAGTGAATCTGAACAAAACTCACAAGTGGTAATGCTAGAAAATTATTTGAAAGCAAGAGTTGTACATAAGCAAGAATGGCAAATATTTTAAATTAAACCGTTTTTTTTATGTTTTTTTAAAACTGAATATCAAAATGCCTTTTTAGATCAGGTGGTTTGTAGCAAAGTTCATGTTTATTTGTGTTGCATAATTGCCTGTGTCTCAGAGAAATTGTGTTAGATATTTATTTTTTTTGCATTTTATCTCATATATCTAGAATGTTTTATTTAGTAGATATAAAAGTCTGGTGCATTTGCTACTTAGAGAATATGTTGTATTTGTTTAGAGATGAACATAGTATTTTTTTAAGAGGGACTTAAATTTGTTAGGGAGTAAACTTCTTTTCATTTAAAAAGTGTGGTTTATCATTCGAAAAACCTTTAAGCAAATTGAGCTTAAGTTTAAATATGTTGTTGTTATAGAAATATAACTGAAGTTAATTAATATCAGACCACTCGTTATAACGTGTCGATTGTGTTCAGCATGGCAGACCTATTTTAAGTTTTGTAGATTTTAAAGATTTGAAAGGTGTGTTTGAAGTAAGACTAACATGTGTGAATTTGCATAATTATTGTTTTAGTTATCACTAACTCATAAATCATTATCATTTTAAAATGATCAGTCGTGAAAATACCAAAATGACTTTTGCCTTATTAAAGGGACATACAGCAATCTTTAAATTTTTATCAAGCATTAAAATTAGCGTCTCGATTTATTAATCCAGTATCATGTTGACTTTAATAATAGGCTATATGCCTATATTAAGGTCAAAAATGTTGAAGAAATAAAAACTCAATTTTTTTTTTAATCCAGTATCATACTGGATTAAAAAAAAATTGAGTTTTTATTTCTTCTTATTTTACCTTAGGTTTAAAGTTATTATTGGTGCCATAAAATCAGCAGCTAGTAATATATGCAAAAACAGTTCACTTATCTGTTCTGATTAGTATTAATGACTGAACAGATGAGAGTTATGTGAAAAGCTAACAGGATGACGCGAGTTTTTAAAAAACTCAAGATTATTGTGTGTCCCTTTAAGAATAAAAAAAAGGATTGAACATTTCATTCTGTTGTTGTTGCCAGTCATGGGACATATGGCAGTCTTGAGGCCTGTTACACAATTGTTGCTCCTAAAGTTTTTTAGCCGACTCTTCTGAGCCAATTTGATCCCTCTTCATCCGGTGTTTGTTGTCCGTGATCCTGGTATTAAATTTTAGCATGCCCGGGGGAACCTGTTGAATGTCGATTTATATTGGAAAAACCTTTAAAAAAACTTACCAGACCTCTTTTATCTGATCCACTTTTGTTACTGATGCAAGTGTCTACAAAGGTTGCACGGTTAGCGAATCATGGGCATTTGGACCTCATGTTTATTTTTAGGATTAACCCTAACCCTTCTAGATTGCTGTATGTCTGCTTAAGTTCGTTAGAATAGAAAAGTGACAGGATAATGTTAATTTTCATTTACGAATATTTTATATTTTTGTGACTGAACATTTATATTTAATATTTCATCAACATAGCAACCTAGTTTCAGCAGCCAAGTACCCTAAAAGCATTGATTGCTAAAATACTGGTTGCACTAATTACAACTAAAATTAGCAATATATATCCCAGTGTATTAAAAAATTTAACATACCTCATAACTTTTCCTTTCGTTTGTGTATCGTTACTTCATTATAGCTTCATTTGTTCATTCATTCATTCGTTCATTCATTCGTTCATTCATTCATTCATTCATCTCTTCCTTTTTCATCGCTTCATCACATGTAGAGATCTCCGATTCAGAAGACGAGAAAAGCCCTGGGGCGCGGAGTCCCCGTCAAGCATCTGTCATCAACTCACCCATCAGTTTTCCAATCTTCACGAGACTTGTGGGTACGATAAATATTACCATATTGGGGTTTATGGTTGTTCTCTATTTACTCTCTTCTCTCTCTTGTATATAACGAGCAATGTCACAAATTGTTATATAACATGGCAGTTACACAGTAAAAGTTACTCCCGCCGCCTGGTAACAGCTGAGGATTTCGTTGCCTGCGTTGCAAGGCTAGACACAGGGATCACTTTGTCATCGTGTTTTGTCCGTCCTTCCACCCATCATCTGTCAGTTTATCAAGAAAACTTCACATTCCTTGTAACTTTTCGTTTCTTCATTATTAGCTCTACTTCTCAAAAACCACAAGAGATACTGATTTAGAACCTTTAACAAAATGACTGGCACAACATGTAGTTGGTCCTAACCAAAGTTAATTTTGATTGGATGTCAAACATGGCAACCAGCGGCCATCTTTGTTTACATAGAGTTATATAGGAAAATCTTGTGGCGACTACTTCTCTGAAACTGCTTGATGGAATTTCATGAAACTTGACAGGAATGTTGCTCTTGATGTCTAGTTGATCCTAGCTAAAATTCAGGTCTGCCAGAAATTCAAGATGGCCACCACGGCTAAAAATAGATTTTAAAAATGCGATTTTGTGGCGACTACTTCTCAAAAACCATGTGATATTCATTTACCAAAATGACTGGCACGACATGTAGTTGGTCCTAACCAAAGTTCATTTTGATTGAATGTCAAACATGGCCGCCAGCGGCCATTTTTGTTTACATATAGTTATATAGGAACAACTTGTGGCGATAACTCCTTTGAAACTACTGGACGGATTTTCATAAAACTTCACAGGAATGTTGCTCTTGATGTCTAGTTGATCCTAACCAAATCTAGGTTGGCTGGAAGTTCAAGATGGCCACCACAGCTAAGATAGATTTAAACAGTCCAGATTTGTGGCGACTACTTCCTGAAAACTAAGTGATATTGATATGGGACTTTTTCTTAAATGATCAGCATGACATGGTGTTGGTCCCTGTTGAAAATTATTTTGATTCGACATTAAACATGGCTGCCAAGGCCATCTTTGTTTACATAGAGTTATATAGTAAAAAATTGTATCGACTACTCCTTTGAAACAACTTGACAGATTTTCATGAAACTTCACAGGAATGTTGATCTAGCTATCAAAAGCTTATCAGTAGAGCTTCAAGGTCATTGACCTCTTGTTCTTCATCAGTAAATAGCATCATTACAATAGTCATATGACGACAACGATATATGAAAATTGATTGCAGGCGAGGTTATAGTCCATGTTTAAAAAACACACAGAAAACACTTATTTTATTTATTTTTTATATTTAATTTCAGCAAATGTTCCACATACTAGTATACATCTAAGGACTATAGCATCTGGGCCACACTAATCCATTTAAAAGGCCCTGGCAGTAGACCTGCGTGTTCCAGAGAGCACCCATCTATATCAATCTATATCAATCCCTGAAGTGAAAGAATACAAATCAGAAACCTGGCCTTGAATTCATTAACCAGCTGAGACTTAAGCCCAAGTATAGAAATCTGATAATATGAATAAATAGCAACTTCATATGATTATTTATCTTTGAAGGGAATATTTGTGAATGAGTACTTGAGCTCAAGTCTAAGAGAAGTCTCAAGAATGGTTGGTGAATTCCAGGCCAGGTGGATCGGTAGATGATCCCATTTATGATATTGCTCTGTCTATGGGGGTCTTCCACAGAAATTATTTACGGGTTAGGGGAAATTAAATTTAAATGTCATTGGGTGGGTGTGGGAGGGAGTTGCATTTCGGATGACCAATATTTTTACGGATCATGCTTTATTTAGATGCAAGTTGAAGTATATTTCAATTGTAAATGAAAGGATTTTTATGCCCCAGAAGGTTGGCATATAGTAGTCGCACTGTCCGTTTGTTTGTCCATACAATCATGTCCGGTTAATAACTGACAATAATGGACGGATTTTCAAATAACTTGGCACAATTGCTCACCAGACGACGTGTCGCGCACAAAATCCATGTCCGTGACTCCAAGGTAAAGGTCACAGAGGTCAAAGGTGAAATCGTGTCCAGTCAATAACTCTGGTATTCCTGGACGGATTTTCAAATAACTTGAAACAAGTGCTCACCACAACAAGACGACATGGCGCGCATAAAATCCAGGTCCTTGGCTCCAAGGTCAAGGTCACAGAGGTCAAATTGTGTCCGGTCAATAACTTTTGCATGCCTGGACGGATTTTCAAATAACTTGGCACAAGCGCTCACCACAACCAGACGACATGTCGCGCACAAAATCCAGGTCCATGGCTCCAAGGTCATACTTAGAGGTCAAAGGTCACTTTGGGGGGTATTTGCTTACAGTGACATTTCTTGTTAAGAAGTATAGCCTACAAAGAGCTATTTATAGACTGATATAATGCATTTTGATGATTTATTTGTGTTTTTAAGGTATAGGGCAAAGAGATCAAAGGATAGGGGGTTAAGAAGTAGGGGGAAATTAGATTTTAGAATTAAGGGATAGTGGGAACATGCGCTTAAATGGCCTTTGGAAGACCCTGGTCTATCACCCTGTAAGTTTCCACAGTTCATCCCTGTAATTAGCTGTGAGAATTATGGCTCTTATGATGTGTACCTAGGGTAGGGCCATGGTTCTATTGCTTTGAATTATAGATAGATAGCTGGAACGACCCCATCTGACCTTTCCCATCTGAAGATGTCACACAGTGCCTGTATAAACAACTGCCATATTTCAATTGACTAAACCTTTAATATTACACATGCATGCATAAAACTCACCAAAGAGAAGATCTCATATCGCGCCATCTATTCTGTTTTTGTAACCCAGTGTATAATTTCAGACTTGTTTGGTGTTTACTTTCTACATACCTCACTCTCGTATGAAATCTCTTTCCAAATTTGGAAACTTTTCCCCGCCACTCTTGAATACAACCGACATTTAAAAAAACAACGTCTAACATAATAACCAGAAATTGTCACGTGTGTGAGTTGACAGCAAAAGCTTCCAAATACGAAACGAGATATCACACGAGAGCGAGAAATTTTAAAAGTAAACACCGAACATGTCTGAAATTATACACTGGGTTACAAAAACAGACTAGACCAGCATGTCGTTCTTCTCATTGGTGAGTTTATGAATGCATCTGTTGTGTTTAAGGTTTATTCAATTGAAATATGGCGGTTGTTTATGCAGGC
>JAWPHD010009071.1:0-107914 GCA_037043455.1 Cyrtodaria siliqua | reverse complement strand
TATCACTCTACCCACGTCACCCCAATTAACACCCCACCCCTTTAAAAAACATGGCTAAGGGCCTGTTCAAAATGGCATATAACATTATATGTTTGCAACAAGTTTTATAGAAATTATAATACATCACAACATCATTACATGTATAATGACTGATCTGAATTGTTTTTTAAATTCTCAACAACACACCAGTATAAGTTATTTAGCCACCCATGGAGGGGGCGGAATATATATGAATCCTGGAATCTCGCCATATTCCTACCATGGAATACATTCCTATGGTTCTTTAACGTGCTAAGGTGAAACACGTAATTTAAGTATACATAGAGTTGTATGTGCTGATTAGCAACAATTAGTGTGATCTTTTATTTTTGGTTGTCTGCAAAAGAACTACCAAGTTACCTTTTTTTCTTTCCGTTTCCCCATCTATTCAGTACTCGCAACAACCGTTGGCTGTACATACGACTTTTGACTACTATGAGAATATAGCTTTTCTACGCAGTGTACGCGTATGAGCGATTTCAAAACTGCTACACATTATAGAAATAATGTTAAATATGCTCGAGGCGAGTCAGGTGTTGCGTAGGACTATTTCGGAATAAAATAGTATATTTGCACAATTCGGGAATGCATTGGATAAAGTAGGATTCCGTGCTGAGATTTGAAAAGGAGGATATGGATTCTTAATTCCATATTCGTATTTTATCCATCGTTGATGAACACATACAATACATTCTATTAGGGATATATCTGGGCTAAAGCTAAATGACGTCACAAACTGTGTAAACCTCTCAATACGATGTCCGACATCATAAACCTATACTTGTGTATATATACCGTGTAAGTAATGAACTGTTTGTCCGAAATCATTGACATTAAAAGGTTAACAGATGTCATCACTCTAGCACCTTTACTTACCAAACTTTACCAGGTTATTACTATCAATGACGCTCGGACAAGTTCAAAAACCAGCCAGATCGGATTAGTAACACGTAGTTACTGCCCTTGAATTAACGAAAATTGCTATATTTTGTCTTATCAACACTCTAGCGCCTCCATTTTGCATTCTACCTTTACCAAACTTTGACAGATTGTTGATTTTGATGAAAAGTAGGTCAAGTTATAATACCACCCAGATCAGACCAGTAACACCGAACTTATGGCCCTTGAATTATTTGAAAATATGTTATGTATCATCGAATCTTTACCAAACTTTACCAGATTTTTATGATAAGGCCTTCAGTTTGCCGTTTTTCAGCAAAACTTTGCAGGGATTATCAGTAACGAGCCTAGTTGTGCATATTTTCACCTTATTCCGTTTGAATGATTTTTGGTGGAGTTATGGCCCTTTAAAGGTTTTAATACACAAAAGTTGTATGGACTAGTTATGGTGAACCCCGGGCCGGATTTCAACGAAACTTGTCATGTATGATCAGTATCAAGCCTAGGTGTGAATATCATCACCGTTTTCCGGTTGAACGATTTTTGGTGGAGTTATGGCTCTTTAAATGTTTTACTACACAAGCTTTGTCCGGACTAGTTCTTCTGAAGCACTGGTTGGATTTCAGAGAAACGTTGCCGGGATGACCAGTACCAAGCCTAGTAGTGCATATCATCACCGTGTTCCGGTTGAAATTTTTTTGATGGAGTTATGGCCCTTTACAGGTTTTAATACACTAACTTTTTACAGACTAGTTTTAATATAAAAAAATTGGCCGGATTTCAACGAAACTTGGCAGCAATGATCAGTACCAAGCCTAGTTGCGCAAGTCGTTGCCATGTTCCGGTTTAATGATTTTAGTAGAGTTATGGCCCGTTATACACAAACACTTTATCCGACTAGTTTTCCCGAACCTCTGGTTGGATTTCAATGAAACTTGACTGGAATGATCAATACCAAGCATAGTTGCGCATATCGTTGTCGTGTCCCGGTTGTGCTCCTTAAATACACAAACTTTGTTTGGACTATTTTTCCTCAACCACCATTCAACCCTTGATATAGGAGCCGTTTTTAGCAAGTACAACGTAAACATGCCCTCTTGGGCCTCTTGTTAAGGTTTGATCTATTGAAATACGGTGGTCGTCCACGCAGGCTTTGTTTGATGTCTTCAACAAGCATTATGGAAGGTACACACCATAAGAGCTACGATTCTTGCAGATAGCTCCAATGTTGCTACTACTTCTACTGAAGAAGAAACACACACAAACTTAAACACGTTTTCTTTTTATTATTCTGCCAATTTACCAGTAACGTGCCTCTATTTTCATTTCTAAAACGTGACGTTTCTAAATGTTTATGTTCATGACCTCAATACCGTAGTGCGAACACCGCAGCACTACGTGCCTCGACCGAGTTCGCTATTAACTTGAACTGTTTCGAAATATCAGTTTGTGTATGTCATTTATTTTATTTCAGACAGACACCACATAAGGCGATATTGCAGCGTCCACCTTTAAATACAAATGAATATAACAGAGCAGCAACCGTTAAAATGCAGCGTGTGCAGCACAGTATTTAGACAGTCAAGTGTCTCAAAATACATATGCTCATTCATACAGGCGAGACACCATATACGTGTAGCATGTGCAGTAAAGGATTTACCAAGTTAGGTAGTCTTAACAGACACATGTACACGCATACAGAGGAGAAACCATATACATGTAGCGTGTGCAGTAAAGGATTTACCCAGTTAGGTAGTCTTAACACACACATGTACACGCATACAGAGGAGAAACCATATACGTGTAGCGTGTGCAGTAAAGGATTTACCGTGTCAGGTAATCTTAAAAGACACATGCGCATACATACAGGCGAGATACCATATACGTGTAGCATGTGCAGTAAAGGATTTACCGCCCTTGGCCATCTTAACACACACATGTACACGCATACAGAGGAGAAACCATATAAGTGTAGCGTTTGCAGTAAAGGATTTATCAAGGCGGGACATCTTAAAACTCACATGTGCATACATACAGGCGAGACACCATATACATGTAGCGTGTGCAGTAAAGGATTTACCGAGTCGGGTTATCTTAAAAGACACATGCGTATACATACACGTGCGACACCATATAAGTGTAGCATGTGCGGTAAAGGATTTACCCTGTCAGGTAGTCTTAAAACACACATGGACACGCATACAGACGAGACACCATATAAGTGTAACATGTGCCACAAAGGATTTATGCAGTCAGGCAATTTTATAAAACATATGCGCATACATACAGGTGAAACACCATACACATGTGGCGTTTGCAGTAAAGGATTTATCAAGTCAAGACATCTTAAAACACACATGTATATACATACTGGCGAAACACCATATAGTTGCAGCATGTGCAGTAAAGCATTTAACCAGTCAGGTAATCTTAAAACACACATGCGCATACATACAGGTGCGACACCATATAAGTGTAGCATGTGCAGTAAAGGATTTACCCAGTCTGGCAGTCTAATAAAACACATGCGCATACATATAGGTAAGAAACCGTTAAAGTGTAGCATGTGCAGCAAAGAATTTACGACTCGGACAGTCTTAACAGACACATGCGTATACATACAGACGAGACACCATATACGTGTACCGTATGCAGCAAAGGATTTATCCAGTCAAGTCATCTTAAAGGACACATGTGTTTACATACTGGTGAGACACCATATAAGTAAGTTTGCGAGTCAGTGTCGTAAAGAATTTGCGGAGTCATATTTTCCTGAAGAACCCAAGCGCATACATACAGGCGAGACATCATATAAGTGTAGCACGTGCAGTGAAGTATATACCGAGTCTGGTAATCTTAAAACTCGCAAGCATATACATACAGGAGAGACACCAAATACATATATCGTGATCAGTAAAGCTTTAACTGAGTTGGGTAATCTTAAAACTCGCAAGCATATACATGCAAGAGAGACACTATGTAAGTGTAGCACGTGCAGTGAAGTATATACCGAGTCTGGTAATCTTAAAACTCGCAAGCATATACATACAGGAGAGACACCAAATACATATATCGTGATCAGTTAAGCTTTGGCCGAGTTGGGTAATCTTAAAACTCGCAAGCATATACATACAGGAGAGACACTATGTAAGCGTAGCGTGTGCGGATGCCATATACATATAGCATGATCAGTAAAGCAGTCGCAGTTTAAAATACACGCCATGCATACAGGCGAGACACCATATAAGTGTAGTGAGTGCAGTAAACGATTAAGTCAGACAGTCTTAACATACACATACAAACAGTGGAAACAACATTTAACTGTAACTGACTTCAACACATAGTCTATTCAAATCATAGTTACAGACACCCGTGTATTTGAGCCATATTCAAATGTAGCATGTAACATGCAAATCAAAGCATTCACACAATGAGACGATAACACCATGTGTGTGTGTAGCAAGCATATACATGCAACACATTACCCATGCATACACAGGCATGCGAGATAACATGTAACACTAGCGTGTAAATCACAGTAAGTGTCAAGTCACGTGATATTAAACAACACAACTGTTCATTTTATCTGCAATATTCTATTTTAATGTAACATGTGCAACCTCGTAGGCAAGTAATCGTCTCACACCACAATTAATTTTCCATAGGGTCCCATTGTAATTTTTTGTTCGTGGCATAGAGATAAAGAAGATTTTGCAACATGTATTTATGCTTAAATTCTTCATTGATCCAATATCTGCATGCTATTAACTTTTAACGAATATTTACCAGATTGAACTTTTTTTAATTTCATGTTTGCCTGACACCTATCAAAATTTAGACAAAAATACAACCCCGTGGAGATTAGACCCATGATGTGTAAAATGAGGCAGAATTAGCTAGAAATCTTATATCAACATGCATTTTTCTGGGATCTCTTCCTAAAATGCTGTAGATTTAGAACCTGGTAAAGATAAATCAATGTATCCTGTAAAATGTAGAAAAGCGAACTTGTTTTTTTTATCTACCTCCTTCATCTGTAGGGCAGGAGTATTCAAGGGAGATAATAGTGGTGTGAGTCCTTAAGGTCATTTTTTTTTCTAATGATCACCTCAATAATAATTGAACATGTATACAAATCAATTACACGCTGAAAAGTGCTAAAAGTTTGATTCCATGTTTATTGCTTTTCAAATTATTCAAGTTTTAGTGACCTAGGGTATTGGTCGAAATTCAGGCCGAGCACCTTTAATATTTTGAAAATCTACAGTAGTGATAAGGAATTTGCACTTTCCTGGTCATTTGTGCTCAGCTATGTCTGAAACTTTCAAATATACATGAAAAGGCATCTCTACATCTGAATATAGCATAACAATGATCTTTAAGAAATGATTATTGAGAAAAATGCTGAAAATAATAAACTCAAACTAAGGGTTACCCGTCAAAATTGTGATTTTCCAGGAAAAGTAACAGTCTCTCGCTTTAATTTTGACATTTTTTCAAAGTAGTCTGTCTTCATTGATATGTGTGTTTGTTTTACAAGCCAATAGCTGTAAAATAAAGCTAAAATTATGCTTATACCTGTATAAGTTTTGAAAATATAGTTAATTTTTAGTTAAACATGGTATCAAGTAAAATTTCTGCTAATTCCTGCAATATGAAGATAACTTGAAGTAACTATACATACACAGACGGGATTTCTGAATAACCGTGTTAACTGTGTCCTAACATGTCTGAAACGTTCACAGATACACAAACCATGCTTAGAGGTGAAAGATGTAAGGTACCCGTTCTGCAGCTCTAAAGCGCAAGGGCTTAGAGAAGAATGATGGAAATTCCCATTCTGAATCTCTAAATTGCATGGCATTAGAGATGAATGATGAAAGATACCTGTTCTGCAGCTCTATAGCGCAATGCCTTAGCATTAAAGGATGAAAGATACTCGTTCTGCAGCTCTAAAGCGCAATACCTTAGAGATGACGGATGAAATGCCATTCTGCAGCTCTAAAGCGCAATGCCTTAAGAATAACGAATAAAGATACCCATTCTGCAGCTCTTTCTTAAGGTCATTTTTTTTTCTAATGATCACCTCAATAATAATTGAACATGTATACAAATCAATTACACGCTGAAAAGTGCTAAAAGTTTGATTCCATGTTTATTGCTTTTCAAATTATTCAAGTTTTAGTGACCTAGGGTATTGGTCGAAATTCAGGCCGAGCACCTTTAATATTTTGAAAATCTACAGTAGTGATAAGGAATTTGCACTTTCCTGGTCATTTGTGCTCAGCTATGTCTGAAACTTTCAAATATACATGAAAAGGCATCTCTACATCTGAATATAGCATAACAATGATCTTTAAGAAATGATTATTGAGAAAAATGCTGAAAATAATAAACTCAAACTAAGGGTTACCCGTCAAAATTGTGATTTTCCAGGAAAAGTAACAGTCTCTCGCTTTAATTTTGACATTTTTTCAAAGTAGTCTGTCTTCATTGATATGTGTGTTTGTTTTACAAGCCAATAGCTGTAAAATAAAGCTAAAATTATGCTTATACCTGTATAAGTTTTGAAAATATAGTTAATTTTTAGTTAAACATGGTATCAAGTAAAATTTCTGCTAATTCCTGCAATATGAAGATAACTTGAAGTAACTATACATACACAGACGGGATTTCTGAATAACCGTGTTAACTGTGTCCTAACATGTCTGAAACGTTCACAGATACACAAACCATGCTTAGAGGTGAAAGATGTAAGGTACCCGTTCTGCAGCTCTAAAGCGCAAGGGCTTAGAGAAGAATGATGGAAATTCCCATTCTGAATCTCTAAATTGCATGGCATTAGAGATGAATGATGAAAGATACCTGTTCTGCAGCTCTATAGCGCAATGCCTTAGCATTAAAGGATGAAAGATACTCGTTCTGCAGCTCTAAAGCGCAATACCTTAGAGATGACGGATGAAATGCCATTCTGCAGCTCTAAAGCGCAATGCCTTAAGAATAACGAATAAAGATACCCATTCTGCAGCTCTTTCTTAACGTCTCACACCACAATTAATTTTCCATAGGGTCCCATTGTAATGTTTTTGTTCGTGGCATAGAGATAAAGAAGATTTTGCAACATGTATTTATGCTTAAATTCTTCATTGATCCAATATCTGCATGCTATTAACTTTTAACGAATATTTACCAGATTGAACTTTTTTTAATTTCATGTTTGCCTGACACCTATCAAAATTTAGACAAAAATACAACCCCGTGGAGATTAGACCCATGATGTGTAAAATGAGGCAGAATTAGCTAGAAATCTTATATCAACATGCATTTTTCTGGGATCTCTTCCTAAAATGCTGTAGATTTAGAACCTGGTAAAGATAAATCAATGTATCCTGTAAAATGTAGAAAAGCGAACTTGTTTTTTTTATCTACCTCCTTCATCTGTAGGGCAGGAGTATTCAAGGGAGATAATAGTGGTGTGAGTCCTTAAGGTCATTTTTTTTTCTAATGATCACCTCAATAATAATTGAACATGTATACAAATCAATTACACGCTGAAAAGTGCTAAAAGTTTGATTCCATGTTTATTGCTTTTCAAATTATTCAAGTTTTAGTGACCTAGGGTATTGGTCGAAATTCAGGCCGAGCACCTTTAATATTTTGAAAATCTACAGTAGTGATAAGGAATTTGCACTTTCCTGGTCATTTGTGCTCAGCTATGTCTGAAACTTTCAAATATACATGAAAAGGCATCTCTACATCTGAATATAGCATAACAATGATCTTTAAGAAATGATTATTGAGAAAAATGCTGAAAATAATAAACTCAAACTAAGGGTTACCCGTCAAAATTGTGATTTTCCAGGAAAAGTAACAGTCTCTCGCTTTAATTTTGACATTTTTTCAAAGTAGTCTGTCTTCATTGATATGTGTGTTTGTTTTACAAGCCAATAGCTGTAAAATAAAGCTAAAATTATGCTTATACCTGTATAAGTTTTGAAAATATAGTTAATTTTTAGTTAAACATGGTATCAAGTAAAATTTCTGCTAATTCCTGCAATATGAAGATAACTTGAAGTAACTATACATACACAGACGGGATTTCTGAATAACCGTGTTAACTGTGTCCTAACATGTCTGAAACGTTCACAGATACACAAACCATGCTTAGAGGTGAAAGATGTAAGGTACCCGTTCTGCAGCTCTAAAGCGCAAGGGCTTAGAGAAGAATGATGGAAATTCCCATTCTGAATCTCTAAATTGCATGGCATTAGAGATGAATGATGAAAGATACCTGTTCTGCAGCTCTATAGCGCAATGCCTTAGCATTAAAGGATGAAAGATACTCGTTCTGCAGCTCTAAAGCGCAATACCTTAGAGATGACGGATGAAATGCCATTCTGCAGCTCTAAAGCGCAATGCCTTAAGAATAACGAATAAAGATACCCATTCTGCAGCTCTTTCTTAAGGTCATTTTTTTTTCTAATGATCACCTCAATAATAATTGAACATGTATACAAATCAATTACACGCTGAAAAGTGCTAAAAGTTTGATTCCATGTTTATTGCTTTTCAAATTATTCAAGTTTTAGTGACCTAGGGTATTGGTCGAAATTCAGGCCGAGCACCTTTAATATTTTGAAAATCTACAGTAGTGATAAGGAATTTGCACTTTCCTGGTCATTTGTGCTCAGCTATGTCTGAAACTTTCAAATATACATGAAAAGGCATCTCTACATCTGAATATAGCATAACAATGATCTTTAAGAAATGATTATTGAGAAAAATGCTGAAAATAATAAACTCAAACTAAGGGTTACCCGTCAAAATTGTGATTTTCCAGGAAAAGTAACAGTCTCTCGCTTTAATTTTGACATTTTTTCAAAGTAGTCTGTCTTCATTGATATGTGTGTTTGTTTTACAAGCCAATAGCTGTAAAATAAAGCTAAAATTATGCTTATACCTGTATAAGTTTTGAAAATATAGTTAATTTTTAGTTAAACATGGTATCAAGTAAAATTTCTGCTAATTCCTGCAATATGAAGATAACTTGAAGTAACTATACATACACAGACGGGATTTCTGAATAACCGTGTTAACTGTGTCCTAACATGTCTGAAACGTTCACAGATACACAAACCATGCTTAGAGGTGAAAGATGTAAGGTACCCGTTCTGAAGCTCTAAAGCGCAAGGGCTTAGAGAAGAATGATGGAAATTCCCATTCTGAATCTCTAAATTGCATGGCATTAGAGATGAATGATGAAAGATACCTGTTCTGCAGCTCTATAGCGCAATGCCTTAGCATTAAAGGATGAAAGATACTCGTTCTGCAGCTCTAAAGCGCAATACCTTAGAGATGACGGATGAAATGCCATTCTGCAGCTCTAAAGCGCAATGCCTTAAGAATAACGAATAAAGATACCCATTCTGCAGCTCTTTCTTAAGGTCATTTTTTTTTCTAATGATCACCTCAATAATAATTGAACATGTATACAAATCAATTACACGCTGAAAAGTGCTAAAAGTTTGATTCCATGTTTATTGCTTTTCAAATTATTCAAGTTTTAGTGACCTAGGGTATTGGTCGAAATTCAGGCCGAGCACCTTTAATATTTTGAAAATCTACAGTAGTGATAAGGAATTTGCACTTTCCTGGTCATTTGTGCTCAGCTATGTCTGAAACTTTCAAATATACATGAAAACGCATCTCTACATCTGAATATAGCATAAAAATGATCTTTAAGAAATGATTATTGAGAAAAATGCTGAAAATAATAAACACAAACTAAGGGTTACCCGTCAACATTTTGATTTTCCAGGAAAAGTAACAGTCTCTCGCTTTAATTTTGACATTTTTTCAAAGTAGTCCGTCTTCATTGATATGTGTGTTTGTTTTACAAGCCAATAGCTGTTAAATAAAGCTAAAGTTATGCTTATACCTGTATTGGTTTTGAAAATATAGTTAATTTTTAGTTAAACATGGTATCAAGTAAAATTTCTGCTAATTCCTGCAATATGAAGATAACTTGAAGTAACTATACATACACAGACGGGATTTCTGAATAACCGTGTTAACTGTGTCCTAACATGTCTGAAACGTTCACAGATACACAAACAATGCTTAGAGGTGAAGGATGTAAGGTACCCGTTCTGCAGCTCTAAAGCGCAAGGGCTTAGAGATAAATGATGAAAATTCCCATTCTGAAGCTCTAAATTGCAAGACATTAGAGATGAATGATGAAAGATACCTGTTCTGCAGCTCTAAAGCGCAATGCCTTAGCATTAAATGATGAAAGATACTCGTTCTGCAGCTCTAAAGCGCAATACCTTAGAGATGACGGATGAAAATGCCATTCTGCAGCTTTAAAGCGCAATGCCTAAAGAATAACGAATAAAGATACCCATTCTGCAGCTCTTTCTTAACGTCTCACACCACAATTAATTTTCCATAGGGTCCCATTGTAATGTTTTTGTTCGTGGCATAGAGATAAAAAAGATTTTGCAACATGTATTTATGCTTAAATTCTTCATTGATCCAATATCTGCATGCTATTAACTTTTAACGAATATTTACCAGATTGAACTTTTTTTAATTTCATGTTTGCGTGACACCTATCAACATTTAGACAAAAATACAACCCCGTGGAGATTAGACCCATGATGTGTAAAATGAGGCAGAATTAGCTAGAAATCTTATATCAACATGCATTTTTCTGGGATCTCTTCCTAAAATGCTGTAGATTTAGAACCTGGTAAAGATAAATCAATGTATCCTGTAAAATGTATAAAAGCAAACTTTTTTTTTTATCTACCTCCTTCATCTGTAGGGCAGGAGTATTCAAGGGAGATAATAGTGGTGTGAGTCCTAAACACATAATGGCAGAAAGATAATCCATCATGAGTGATCCAAGTGAGATAGGGATATCTCACCATCGGGATCAGAATTGCAACCAGGCACTCGGCAGATCCTCGTCCCTGGTTGCAATTCTAATCCCTCGGGTGAGATTTCTCTATCTCACATGGAGACTCATGATGGATTCTTATAATCTCTAATGTGACAGTATGACTTTTTCATTAAAAAAAAAGATAGTACATTGGGTTAGTAAGCAATCTTTTTTTTTCTGAGACGTGTTGCACTTAGTGATACATTTTACATGGAAAATTGCACCAAATAATTTCACCGCTGCATACACTTTTGCTTATATATGATTTATCTTCAAGTCTGGAAATGTTTAAAATAATCTGAACTACATGAGCTGAGAAAGTTGATTTTAAAACAGAAAATGATTATTTTACTTCCGATGATTCTATACTCACCAATGCACTGTATATGCATTGAAGCAACAGTTATTCCAAGCATCTAACGTAATGCTCAATATATTTATTTACGTATTTGAACCGAAATATATTATGTGTTATATTAATCCTATTAAAATGTTCATACAAACTTAACACATATTAGATTTTCGACATTTGTTATTCAGATCAAGTGCCACGTGATCGTGACCGCTGCGTCGATAAATATTCGAAATTCTCTGAACAATATCCAAATGAATTTTTTTCAATGTGAAATCAAAATTATGCTCGGAGAAGAGTTCATTCCACTCCTAAAATCCGTCCATACTGCTTGCCATCAGTTGATAGTGGACTTATTTGATGAGGGGGTATGAATGCCAGTCTACAAAAACCTTCACTACGCGCGAGAATACCACGGGAATTAAATGAAGATGCAAAAGAACAGTATGGCGGAAATAGTAAACACAACTGTAAATCAAAACAAAATTATTATTATTTTTATTTATTTTTGGGATGTGGTGGTGGGGGGTAGGGGGGCGTGGGTGGGTGGGTGGGGGGTGGGGGGGGTCACTACAATCGATAAAGGTGCAAGTTTATCATTGCAACTTCGTATATGTGTACATTAACATTAATTGATTTATTTTTATTATTGTAACAATTCGAAAAAGCCAAAGAAAAAATAAATAAATAAGTCTTCTAGGACCAGAAATTGCTCGGATTACTTTCATTTGAGGGTGCCTTTGTACATATGGGCGTTTATAGAATGTGTACCCTAGACATCTCATTGGGATTGATCAAAAGACAAAAAACGTATAGGCATCACAATTTCAGACCGTACCCACTACTCAAAATGTAATGCATCAAATAAACCACAACATAACTCTAAATAAACGCTCCAACCTAATCATTAAATGATTAATCTTCCATTTCGTATCACATTTATGGCAAATGTAAATATATTAACATTAATAACCAAATGTAAATATATTTGGTTATTAATGCATAACCAGCATAACTCTATCAAATCAGAGTTAATGTCCTGTGTAATGTTATACGTATTATTCTTGTCCGGAGCGGAGCATAACCCATAAACTACTTATGGTACTGCAGTGAAACGTCACTTAATGATACTTGAGACTCCTAGCTCTATCTTCATTCAAAATAAAATAGAGCCATGCCCTTTGTAAGTTTATACTTATAATTCTTGTCCGGAGCATAACCCAGGAACTACTACTAGGCCTGCCAAATCTCCGGATTTTTCAGTCGCTTTCCGTATCTCCGAATTTAAGTGTAAAATCTCCGGATTGTCCATCAAAACAAAATGTTCATGATGTAACAGCTATATTTTCACAGTTTATCAGCTATTTCCCGAATTTGTCCTGTTACACTCCCTAGACAGAGAGTATTTACAAGTGTCAAATGAATGGGGGTCGTCTGTGTAAGCACTGCCTGAATATAAGATTAACACCTAAGAATATCATTAGTTCCTTCAGTGACATAACGACATGTGCATATCCGTGACTTCTTTAATTTGTCAAGCTAATTGAAATAGCAGTGTGAGGAACTAGAAAATCCTTAGCTGGTGTATCACTATAACAGCTACGATGACTATAATTTGTTTTAGAGTTATGAAGACTGTTTTTGCATTTAGTAGGCATATGTGTAATAAGGTAAGTGCACTTCATGAAAAAACAGTTGTGGCAGAAATTTACCCAAGTCTTTCTAATCGAATTATGCATTGAACTATTTTTGTTGAAGTATGCTAATCTATTATTTTCTATAATTAAAATTTGTGCTTTAAAAAACAATTCGTTGCATGATTCATTCTCAACAATTCGTTGCATGATTCATTCTCAACAATTCGTTGCATGACTGATTCTCAACAATTCATTGCATGATTCATTCTCAACAATTCATTGCATGATTCATTCTCAATAATTGTGTTGCATAATACATTCTCAACAATTCGTTGCACGATTCATTCTCAACACTAAAAAGCGTATCTCGAAAATGAAATCAGTCGAAACAAAATACAATCGTTTATTAAATAGTCTAAATTGAAAATGTCATTAAACGTGTAGTTGCACTTTATTAGAAATTGACGATTAAATGATATCTAATAATATTGAGTTTGCCTGTCAGAATATTTCTGCGCTGACACAACACATGACATTTTCAATTTAGACTATTTAATAAACGATTGTATTTTGTTTCGACTGATTTCATTTTTGAGATACGTTTTTTATTAAACACATTAATACTTGGGATAATGTCCTGACATAAAGTACATATTACATGAAAATGATTTCGTTGATATACATGATATTGATATAGGTGGACATACAACCAATTAAAAATGAAATGGAAAACAACTGGAGCCGGCACGGTCACTGAATATGTCGTAAACAGGTTAAAGAAGTTATGTGTAATATAACATACTATGTTAACAAAGTTACTTCCCTTACATGGAAACTCTGTTTGCGGAATTAACCCAATACAAGCATAAATTGAATTGACAAGTAGTAAGATAACACAAATGGAGGTTAGAAAGTGTTATAAAAATTAAACTAAATTAGGAAAACTAGCTTTAGTAAGTATTGAGTTATACAAACTAACGTGAGACAATTTATGTGGTATACGGACAAATGCCCCCCGGACAAATGCCCCCCTGCTCATTTTTGTATAGGTGGACAAATGCCCCCTCATGTTTTTGCAAGGGCGGACAAATGCAGTGATCGCAGTGAAAATCAACTTTGTATTATAAATGAAAATGACTATATTAGATCAAATGGGCTAATTATTACATAATGTTTTTATATGAAAATATATTATGTGCTAAAACATTTAAGAACATCAACAGAAAATGTAAAATGAGTTTTTTATTTGGTTGATGGATGTATGACTCAATCAATTATCTCTAATTATCAAATTAAAGGTCACACTTTTAAAACTTGATTGCAAACATATACTTCCTATAACTGTGTGCATGTAATTAATCTGTTTGTGTTGGTCACACTTTGTGTTTTTTTATAGCTCTGAATACTTACAAACTGGGAATTACCTGTGAATTATGTGATTATTCTTTTGTATGGATTTAATTAGTTTTAAGGTAGCTGTAAATACATATTACATGTTATATTGTGCAGCATATGTATATTGTTTTGCTGTTTTCCTTATCTGGACATGTTGAATAAAATGTTGAAAATACTGCTTGTTTTACTACAAAAATGAGTAGGGCATTTGTCCACCTATACAAAAATGAGCAGGGGGGCATTTGTCTGGGGGGCATTTGTCCTAGATTCAATTTATGTACACATAATTGATGCTTATTTGAAGATTAGAAAACAAGCATTTCTACAATTATGATTTCGGAAAGTGTAATTCATTATGAAGGTTTTGTTTATAATGTCTATATATTTTACAAAAACTGAATAATAATAACCAAAGAGAAAATTGTGTACATAGTTCTAAAGTAAATCGTTGCGTTTTAAAGAGATAGGCCGAAATGACATACTGAAATTACAATTCAAGGAAGTCAGTATCTATGCTATTATGATGTGAAAGGTTCGAACGTGGTATGAATAACCTATGCTTATATTACAGTTATTACCTTAAACAAATCTTATAATGCTACAAAAACTAAACATGAATATTCTTTCAAGAAAACTAACAAGTAATAATAACAAGTAGTAATATAAAAGTGTACATAACTGGAAAAAACAGAAGACGATATAAAAATCACGAATATGTCGATTTCTGTACAGGCAAAGTAGCATAGATTGACATGATCTATGATCTATGATCTATCTATGATAGACATAGATTGTCTTGAATGTTTACCATACATGGCTTCCAGGTGTGATAATCATTGTAAAACTAAGATAATTACTGATTTAATCAAGTTGCCTTTGAAATGCACAGCATGTCATACATTTTGGCCTGATCACTTCTCTAAGGATCAAATAGCTAATCAATTAGCACCTTCTGAGAAGGTGATAAGTAATTATGAGAACAATTTTTCATACAAAATGTTGACTTTGAATGGACTATATATGTTGGTAAACCGAGAAAAGTACTGTGTTGTAGTAGTATAAGGTTTTATTTTTCCTCGCCATTGGCAACTAGGCCTTTTGGCGAGGTTTTCAATAGTAGTTTATTTATAATAATCTTAGTAGTTTAAATAATGTTACTTATGCTTATCAATCGCGCACGGATGGCAGGATCCAAGCAGACGCAAGACATGGCAATAGATGGTTTGCAGGGACGCAAGAAGATTAACTTGGCAGAGGCTGAGTGATGGGGACACAGGTGGAATAAGCTCATGTTGGTCTATTTTATATATAAAATTCAATCGAGGATTATAAATAATAATTTTATTTTCCAGCGCCAGCGCGTCACCATTTCTTAAAAATGATTTAACTTAATATGTACATATATACATAATCCATGTTGTGTCTGCTTCATGCTCCCTTCCAAAGGGAATGGACTCTTATAATTATAAGCATATAATGTTAAAAAAGAAATCGTTAAAATGTCCAGTGTTGTTAGTAAGACATCACTCCAAATCTCTCAATATAAAATAATTCAATATGAGTTTTACGCTTATGAGAGCAAACACATTAAATGGAGTGTGTCCCTCCGCCAAAGCCACGGGGAGGCCACACTGGGGAGGGCATGAAGCAGAGGTATACATAGGTTTTACATGTTAATATTATGTACCCCGTTATCCCGATGTGTGCGTCAGATCAAACTAAAAATAGCATCTTCCCAGCTGTTGATATAAAATCAATGTGAAGTAATAAGCATATATAAAACTAAATAGAACAGCCAGGGATTTCTATTAACTTAACTGTTGATATAAAACAACCAAATATTAAAATCACGCCCCGGGCTGGTGGGGTCATACAAAGTAGTGTTACATGGAATTATACGACATAAGGGAGTGGGGTTGGATGGAGTGGGGGAAATATGTAACTTAGTAATATTATTGTTTATAAGATAAAAATTTAGGACATTTTTAGGACATATTTAATATTTAATAAGCATCTCCATGACACCAAAAGTATAGGGTTGACCCCACACTCATCCTGTCATGGAGTCCTATCAAAAGTCAGCTAGACATGTCCACGGCCTCATGAGGTAGGGCAGTCCCCACACTCACTTAGTCGTGGCGCATTATATATATAAAAGTATGTGATTGGTCCTGGACCGTTGTGCCTGCGTTGTCATCCGACTCAAAAATCGCCCCAATGCGTCCACCGGATCAGTCCCATATTATAACTGTATCAATTAAGTAGTTTATAATATTCATATGAAGAATAACGTACGTCTCTGTGGTGACTACCACCCAGAGAGCCAGTACAGCGACCGTCTAACCAGGTGGCAGTCAGTATTGAGTATGACCCTAATTTAGTCTACTATATAAGTAGACTATGTTATTCTTAAGAAGTTTATATATTATGCTGTTACTTACGTAGACTAATAAGTAATCATATGACGTTTATATAATACGACGATTATCTGCACTCTAATAGAAAGAGTTTACAATTTGGTAAAATTATACTGAATAAACGAAATTAAATCAAACCATCAGTGTTTTCGAGCCCAGCAGACAAAACATACAAGCTTATCCACTGGGCCGTCCAACATTGTAGTTTAGTCTAAATCTTCTTTTCAAATTGTGTGCCCAGGATGAAAGAACTGAGAGCGCTAAATACTTGAACTCTATGTTTTTTGATAGGATCTAAAATGTTAGTTAAATTAAAGGGTAATGATAAGTTTAGCAATTTTAATTTTTAGATATCTCTCTGTATTTCAAACTGACTACAATCTAGTAAATAATGTTCTGTAGTAAAATGGACTAGGCAGTTAGGACAATCCTTATGAAGGTCATTAATTATGTGGCTGCCTAAACTAGCCGGTAATAGATTGTACCCCATTCTCAGTCTTGTAATTACTTTATCGATAAGCCTATTGGTAGAAAATGGTTCCTGAATTTTGAAGTTTGTTTTAAGTCTAGAGAAAGTATGGAACTTGTTAATTTGATTAGTTAAATAATGATCTACTTTGTTGTTTATTATTTTCCGAATTTGTGAGTAAATTTCAGTATGTCCTAAAGGGATTGGTTTGTCAACGGCAGTGGTGTTCAAGCCTGATTTACAGGCTTGGTCGGCTTTTTCGTTACCGACTATACCAACATGAGCCGGGCACCACTCCAAGTTTACAGAAAGTTTTAAAATATGGCAATCATTTAATTTATATAGAATATTTGTCAGAAGATCAGGGCGAGTTCTACTCGTTCATTCTTTAATAGCCATAAGACTTGAAAGCGAGTCTGAGAAAATCACTGAGAATGGAGGCTTGTATTTAATAATCCATTTAAGGGCTCTGTCTATAGCGACTAGCTCCGCGGTAAAAATTGAGAGACCGTCAGAGATTCTAGTAATTTTAGTAATATCTTTTGTTGGTATAACAAAGGCTGATTCTACACGTCCTGAGACAGGATCTTTGGAACCATCTGTATAAATTTGTAAAAAGTTATTATATTTACTATCCTTATGTTGTAGGAAGTTCAGTTTAATTTCTGATGCTTCATCGTTTTTGTTTATTATAGAGGAAAGGGAAATGTCTACATTAGGTTGAATTAGAGTCCATGGAGGGACCACTCCTACTGAAAAATCTGCAATTTGATATTGGTCTAGGTCATATTCCTCTATTAAATTATAAATGGTTGTGCCGAATGGATTGGGATTTTTACTAAATCTATTAAGACATTGAGTATTTACAAAAAATATTATTTACTGGATTTGATTCCTTTTTTGTCTGGCCCAGAAACGAAGCATCTGTTCTTCTCTATGAATATGTAATGGCAAAACGCCAGCCTCATGTTCCAAAATATGCTGTGGAGTAGAATTTAGGGCTCCCAGTGCAATTCTAAGACATTTATTTTGTAATATATCGAGTCGATGAAGTAGTGATTTTGAGGCACATGAATATACATGAGATCCGTAATCAAGTTTATTTTGAGAAACATTTAGCTTTACAATAATTGTATGTTTATGCAATCGTGATAGATATTTATAAATGATTTGACGAAGTTAAAAAGCAGCTTTAAGCTCTATTAGGTACACTTCAAAAAATATTAAAAAAACACTTTCGCACAGGCATTGATTTATCCCAACAATAAATGCACACTTACTCTAATGTGTCCTGGGACATGGGACATTTATATTCCATTGTTGTACCTTAATGTTGCAAAATTAACTAACTGGACTGAAAACTGGTCACAACAGTATGAGATATAATATCCGGTGTCTCAGTTCAAACCAACTGTCATAGGTCATGTAAATGACACAATTCAAGTATATTAAGGCATTCCACAACACTAAAATTAAAACCAATTTCTGTTTATAATTTATTCATGCTTGCGACTAACTAAAGGTCGACTAACTAAAGGTCGCAAAGTACAGAGGTATGAAGTACTAACTTCAATTGTTCTTGGACTTCTGGCCTTTGTGGGGCTGGTGGTTGGTATTGCCAAGGCAGTTTGGATCCTATTATCAGGTGTGTTGATATCGGATGTTCTTGGACTTTTTGTTTTTGTACGACCATCTGATGGTGTTGCCAAGACATTGCACATTGTATTGTCAGGTGTGCTGAGATGATCCCTCACTGAAAATAGTTTAATAGCCATACATGATGACAAGTTGTCACAAAGTTATTATGGGCCTAACCTTTATACTAAGTAACTAATACCATTCAAGGAGGTAATATATAAATATCGAAATCTCCTCGGGTTAAAATAAGGCTCATTTTCAGTACATATTTCACTTTGACAGATTTTTATTTTCGAAAACAATTTTTTTCAAATGGTTACTATGAAAGTTATATTGATGGATTGGAAACAGGGTCAAGATCGATAAGTTTGGACAACCCAGTGCGATCGGACACTTTTTTATACTCGCAACACAATTTGAGAGTACTTCCTGGTATAATCATATGTGAAAACAGGTTTCAATGACGTGTGCATTATTTGACTAATCAAAAAGTGTTCATGTCATAGCGGAGACCTGATGTGACCTATATTTTGTTCAAAATAGGTCGCAGCAACCCACAATTTTGCATATATATGATGCTAGGAATTAGAGGCAAATAGAAACACTGCTATGAAGTTTGATGAAAACCCTGCAAGAAAGAAGCAAGATATGCATGTGGAAGCAGAGACCGAATGAGACCTACATTTTGTCGAATGAAGGTCATAGCGACCAGTGCACATGATTTTGGATGCATATAAGGAACATTCTGGTGGAGTTTGATGAAAATCGAGATTCTGGTGGAGTTTGATGAAAATACTGCAAGTATAAACGAGAGAGGTATTATTAAATAAAATTCGGACACACGGATGGAATAACAGACGGGTGCACATACACCTGGACGACATTGTGTTCGCCAAGTCTAGATAATGATAGCTGTAATTCAATGCTAGGTGAGATGAGAAAATACTCATTGCAGTCACATACTACGGTCTGTACAACTTTTGTAATCAGTCAATAAGCTTGTTTAATCTATATCTTTGATTAGCCTTACTATTTAATATCTGAGATCTTGGTTATCTTACCAGTTTGTTGTTTCTTCCTGTATCTGCTATACTCATCTTCTTCTGAAATAAAAGTGTTAACTAGTAGACTGGATCAATTTAACAAGACACCTAGAGAAAGAATCTTGATATGTTTATTTTTTGAGACTCGAGAAATATCCCTGCTGCAGAATTTATTTTATTTCAGTGGCCACTCACAGTCCGGAAAAGGAGTGGAATATACATTTAATAAGGCATGTGATATTTAGGGCATGTAAGACCCAGGTTTAAATCTTGAACATCTTTTAAATTATAGGTGTTAAATGTGATACAGGATTGTGTTTGTTCGGGGTACAGCTGATTCAAAGATAAGTGAGAACCACTGTAAACAATCTTCGATAATTCCATTATAGGGCTGGCGTGGCGCAGTCAGTAGCGTGGCGGATTTGTAACCGGAGGACCCGGGTTCAATCTTCCGTGGCGCCACTGAGTTTCGTCGGTGTGTTCTCGGGCAATACACTTTCCCTTAGCCTCGTCTATCGGATGGGGACGTAAACCGGGCGGTCCCGTGTATCGGTCTATCCCCCGAGCACGTTAAAGAACCATAGGAATCTATTCGATAATAAGAGTAGGGCGCGGTTCCCGGTTCCTATGTATCCTTAACCTCTCTCTGGGGCGGCTCTAAATAACATATACTGTGTTGATGAGCCGTTAAACAACATTCAATTCCATTATAATATAGGTAGGGCAGCTTTAAATAAACATATTATAGCATTGATCTAAAAATGGATTAGTGTATAGTTGGTTTGGCCCAGTGGATACAATAACAGACTTCCAAGTGATGTTTTTGCTGAATAGGGTCACAGGTTCGAGTCGTATGAGTTTATTTAGTATTTTGTAAAAAATACCTTTTGCCTCGCAATTAGTTTGTCTCATCTGTGTTGTGACTTTGTGTAGACTTGTATCACCTCCTTAAATCATAATAATAAATTATAATTAATTTTGAAACAGTATTATACCTTGTTATCACCGACTTCAATACCCAAGGTACAATGTACATGTATTTGACAACAAATTTCAATAACAACTGCATGAAGAATCAAATTGTATGTTTTAAGGAAATAATTATGACATGTCACAGCCTAGGAGACTACTACGCCAATAAAGGATGAAACTGCATGTCACACCAATACTCGGCGAATGTGTTTCGCTTTCACAAGAAGATATGATTTAAAGAATATTGTGTCTGCTCTATAGAGGAGCGACAGTCAAAATGGGTGAGCACTAGTGTTGGGAATCGGCTGAAAATTCATGATCGATCATCAGAATAATTACCTGACCGATGATTAACTGATTAAACATGGCTGCAATAAAAGACAAGTGTAAGCCTTTTTCAAACAATAATGAAGAAAAGAATCACATTTCAAGTATGTTCTGGTAATAAAGAAACTGAATGAAACTGACAAACATATAACTACCTGCAAGTAACCAAATACAAAACTGGTCTAGATTCAGGTTACATTAATTTATGGTATTTGTTGCGTCAATTCATACAGTAGCGCAGGCCCGTTTTTGGTAAAAGCAATTTGTTTTCTACATCAAGTTTGCTAATGGAGGTTATGAATGGAGGTAACTACACTTTATCATTAAGCTGTAGTGTTATTATCCCTGGTACGTCGTCAATGACACAGATGGACTATTGCACGTACTATTAAACGGTTACTGAATTTACTATTACACGATAAATGTACTATTGCACGGTTGGCTTGGCGATCTTGCCAGTCCAGATTTAATGACCGTAAGTAACAATATACAATGTATACTTTATGACAATGTACACTTGATGACAATGTACACTTGATGACAATGTACACTTGATGACAATGAACACTTGATAACAATATACACTTGATGATAGTAAACACTTGATGACAATGTACAAAGTATACCTGATGACAATGTAGTTTTCACCCGCAAAATTGCAAAGATGCTGCACAGTCTGTTGTAAACATTTTATTTTTCGATGGAGCTAATGTCATTGTTTCTACCACCACTCAAGTAGCATCTGAAACAATACAGGGATGTTTGTGACTTACACGTGATGACAATGTACACGTGATGACAATGTACACTTGATGACAATGTACACGTGATGACAATGGTGACTTTATGACAATGTACACTTGATGACAATGTAAAATGTATACCTGATGACAATGTACACTTGGTGACAATGTACACTTGAAGACAATGTACACCTGATGACAATGTACACTTGATGACAATATACAATGTATACTTGATGACAATGTACACTTGATGACAATATACACTTGATGACAATGAACACTTGATGACAATGTACACTTGATGATAATGTACACTTGATGACAATGAACACTTGATGACAATGTACACTTGATGACAATGTACACTTGATGACAATGTACACTTGATGTCAATGTACACGTGATGACAATGGTGACTTTATGACAATGTACACTTGATGACAATGTACAATGTATACCTGATGACAATGTACACTTGGTGACAATGTACACTTGAAGACAATGTACACCTGATGACAATGTACACTTGATGACAATATACAATGTATACTTGATGACAATGTACACTTGATGACAATGTACACTTGAAGACAATGCACACTTGATGACAATGTACACTTGATGACAATGTATACTTGATGACAATGTACACTTGATTGCAATGTACACGTTAACAATGTATACTTGATGACAATGTATACGTGATGTGTTTAAGAATTTGATTTCCTCACTTTGTAGTATTTAGTACATATATTGTCAACTACCATTAATTACCATCAAAATATCAAAATAAGAAAACACTTGACACAATACATACACAGTTGCTGCAGTTGGACTTTTCACATCCACACTTTCAAGTAAAAGGTCACACTGGCCTTAACCTTTGACGAAATTCCATGATATCTCAGTATCTCTGCTATTTCAGTATCTCTGATTTGATGATATCTCAGTATCTCTGATTTGATGATATCTCAATATCTCTGGTTTGCTGCAAGTTCAGTTTTCTTGATTTGACGATACCTCAGTATTCTTGATTCTGTGATATCTCAGTATTCCTGATTCGATGCTGTTTCAGTATTCTTGATTATGTGATGTCTCAGTATTCTCGATTCGATGCAAGTTCAGTATTCTTGATTTGATGATATCTCAGTATTCTTGATTCTGTGATATCTCAGTATTCCTGATTCGATGCTGTTTCGGTATTCTTGATTCTGTGATGTCTCAGTATTCTTGATTTGGTGATATCTAAGTATTTCTGATTTGATGATATCTCGAGATCTCTGATTTGATGATATCTCAATATTTCTGATTCGATGATATCTCAGTACCTTGATGATATCCCGAGATCTCCGATTTGATGATATCTCAATATCTCTGATCTGCTGCTATCTCAATATTTCTGATTTGATGATATCTCAATATCTCTGATTTGCTGCTATCTCAATATTTCTGATTTGATGATATCCCGAGATCTCTGATTTGATGATATCTCGAGATCTCTGATTTGATGATATCTCAATATTTCTGATTTGATGATTTCTCAATATTTCTGATTTGATGATATCTCGAGATCTCTGATTTGATGATATCTCAATATCTCTGATCTGCTGCTATCTCAATATTTCTGATTTGATGATATCTCGAGATCTCTGATTTGATGATATATCAGTATTCTTGATTCGATGATATCTCAGTACCTTGATGATATTCCGAGATCTCCGATTTGATGATATCTCAATATCTCTGATCTGCTGCTATCTCAATATTTCTGATTTGATGATATCTCGAGATCTCTGATTTGATGATATCTCAGTATTCTTGATTCGATGATATCTCAGTACCTTGATGATATCCCGAGATCTCCGATTTGATGATATCTCAATATCTCTGATCTGCTGCTATCTCAATATTTCTGATTTGATGATATCTCAATATCTCTGATTTGCGGCTATCTCAATATTTCTGATTTGATGATATCCCGAGATCTTTGATTTGATGATATCTCAGTATTCTTGATTCGATGATATCTCAGTACCTTGATGATATCCCGAGATCTCTGGTTTGATGATATCTCAGTATTCTGATTTGATGATATCTCAATATGCTTGATTTGATGATATCTTAGTATTCTTGATTTGATGCTGTTCCAGTTTTTTGATTATGTGATATCCCAGCATGCTCGATTTGATGATATGACAGTATTCTTGACAACATTAACTCAAACATTGACCTTTTTGTGTTCGATTGTTATAAGACTATGTATATTAAATAAAAGTGCAATAGAGAAAATGGATGTACAGAAGCTAGAGCGTTGTTATACATAAACATAGTTGCCTACTGCAGTAAAGCTTGAAGTCGTGTAAACGCCCAAAATATAAAACGTCATGTAATAAATCAAAACATATAAATACAGTCATGCTCAGAGTACTGTTGAAATACACGTGTTAATGCCATGCTTGTAAGGGACAGACTGACCACATCATCGAAATTAAACCACCACGGGCATATACACAGTGACAAAAACATTCCAATGTACGTTATGTAACAGGGCATTCAGTCAACGATACCGTCACGATAATCATATGCGTACACACACTGGCGGAAATTAGTTTAAATGTACAGTATGTAACAAGACATTCGCATATAAATACCATCTCATGAGACACAGATTAACACACACTGGCGAGAAGAAGCCATTTAATTGTACAGTAAGCAACAAGTCCATGACATCACGAGGAAATCTCAATAGTCACATGTTAATACACACTGGCGAGAAGCCATTCAAGTGTACAGAATGTAACAAGTCATTCACAGTACGAGGACATCTCAATAGTCACATGTTCACGCACACTGGAGAGAAGCAGCATACATGTACAAAATGTGATAAATCATTCACACGACTAGAAAGTATCAAGAGTCACATGCTAACACACTCTGGAGAGAAGCCGTATACATGTACCGTATGTGACAAGGCATTTAGACTGCGATCACATCTCAGAGGACACATGCGTATACACACTGTTGAGAAGCCGCATACATGTACCATATGTGACAAGGCATTTAGACTGCGATCACATTTTAGTGGACACATGCGTATACACACTGGTGAGAAGCCGCATACATGTACAATATTTGAGGACTCATTCAGACTGTGATCACATCTCAGTGGACACATGCGTATACACACTGGTGAGAAGCCGCATACATGTACAATATTTGAGGACTCATTCAGACTGCGATGGGCACAATAGAGTCTGGACTAATTATGTTCATAATATAAATTAACATGTTAGTGTAGTTACCTCCCTTGGTAATATATGTATATATTTGTTAACTAATTGATCTATTGTAGTTACCTCCCTTAGTATACATTTCGCCATTTAGAAACTTTTTCTGTTAGTTCTATGTTCTTCAATGAATCAGATTGATGGAACTTTTGGAGAATTTGAATCGTATCAAATTATAAACACTTACAATTAACGACAAGGTATGGACTTTTTATATTGTTTACTTTAATAATATGTTACCTGTCGCTTTCATTAAATCTTAGCATATGACAAGTTTACGATTTATATATTATTACATATTGCTGTGTATGGTCGGAGTAGTTCATACAGTAAAACTGGTAGTTCCTGAGCTGGCTAAACCCCACCTCCCCACCAGGGGGATTTTGTAGGGTATGATTTTCTGAAAGAACATACATTAAGCTTCCAGATGAGACATGTGTGCCATCTGAGCGTTGGGGCTTTAGTGAGTTTTGTGGGAAAACGTTGCGTTTTTAGACGAAAATAGCCGAATCTGGAATTATGTTTTTAGAAAAAGAATGGAATGTATTAGAACCAATTTGAATTGATTGCATCTTTGTCGGAACGCATCTCTACGTGTCCCACCATATAATGTATGGATCCGATTCTTAAATATTGAGATTTTGGATAAAAAATTTACAAAAGTGAATAAAAGCGCTGATTTCTGTAATACACTTGGGGTATTTAACTAAAAATTAGAAATATATCTAATACAATAGAAAAAAGAAATATTGTAACCTTTTTAGGCAGGGTAAGGTCCAGTGATTTAACAGAAAAATGTTCCAAACCCCATGATGTTCGGAAATGCCTTAATTTTGGGGCCAAAAATGTGTATTTTTGTCAAAAATCGCCGGAATATGGAATTATTTTTTAAAATTTGTATGAACATAAACTTATTAAATTGAAACAATATAATTTTGTACAGCATACATATCACATCATACATATCACAGCATACAGCATACATATCACAGCATACATATCACAGCTAGCCTAATAAATTGGCTCCTATGCAGTTTTTTTTTTATTATTCTGACGTTCTATGTAACTGCATATACGCCTAATTTCCTTTGCAAAAAAACCGACTCGAAAAAACGCTCGAACACCCATGTGACGTTCGAACGAAATTACGTTAAATGTAAAAGTGCATTTTAATTAACATTCAAAATAGAAATAAACATAATTATCCAGAAGACAACATTCAACATAGAAATAAACATAATTATCTAGAAGACAACATTCAAAATAGAAATAAACATAATTATCCAGGAGACAACTCTTGTAAAAATGAGCATGATACACAAATAAACACATTTATATCAGTTAGCATAAAATACAGACTTTCATGGCATCAGAACTCAGATTAACATACACATGCTATGCTTCGTATACGGGTAAGTATTATCGAGGTAATTTAAAAAGATCCATATTTCATTTCATGCAAAAATATATTTAAAGCATAATTATGCATCTTGATCGCGGGAAGTAGGTTACTAGTAGATTTAAATAATCTAGAAGATAAGCACACATATAAAATGTATGCATGCTAAACTGTTCATATTTCAAACCCGTGGTCCAAAGCACAAACTTATAATGTGACATAATATATAGAACTTCATGTAACTTCAAACAAAGTATCCATTGTTACACGCAGACGATATTAATTATGGCATACGGGTTAAACTGAACTATTACATAATATCAATTTGAGTATGCATATTATTTTGTTTCAGAAACTGCATTACGACAACAAAACAATAGGCAAGTCGTCTTTCAATAAACATGGATACTGGACAGTTGACGTTCCAGTGCACGATGTGCAGCAAAGGATTTACCAAGTCAGGCAGTCTTAACAGTCATATACGCATACATACAGGTGAGAAACCATATAAGTGTAGCGTGTGCAGTAAAGGATTTACCGAGTCAGGCCATCTTAACAGGCATATGCGCATACATACAGGTGAGAAACCATATAAGTGTAGCGTGTGCAGTAAAGAATTTACCGTGGCAGGCGATATTAACAGGCATATGCGCATACATACAGGTGAGAAACCATATAAGTGTAGCGTGTGCAGTAAAGGATTCACCGAGTCAGGCAGTCTTAACAGTCATATGCGCATACATACAGGTGAGAAACCGTATAAGTGTAGCGTGTGCAGTAAAGGATTTACCGTGTCAGGCGATCTTAACAGGCATATGCGCATACATACAGGTGAAAAACCATATAACTGTAGCGTGTGCAGTAAAGGATTTACCATGTCAGGCAGTCTTGACAGGCATATGCGCATACATACAGGTGAGACACCATATAACTGTAGCATGTGCAGAAAAGGATTTACCATGTCAAGCAGTCTTAACAGGCATATGCGCATACATACAGGTCAGACACCTCATAAGTGTAGCGTGTGCAGTAAAGGATTCACCCAGTCAGGCCATCTTAACAGTCACATGCTTGTACATACATGTGAAAAACCGTATAAGTGTAGCGTGTGCAGTAAAGGACTCACCCAGTCCGGCAATCTTAACAGTCACATGCTTATACATACGGGTGAGAAACCGTAGTAATGTAGTGTGTGCAGTAAAGGATATACCATGTCTGGCCATCGTAACATTCATATGCGCATACATACAGGTGAGACACCATATATGTGCAGCTTATGCAGTAAAGGATTTACCAGGTCAGATAAGCTTAAAAGTCATCTGCGCGTACATACTGGCGAGGCAACATAAAGAAATGTGTGCCTCCGTGCACCTGAACAATACTTAGGTCAAGTGTATCATATGGACCATATGGACAGCCATGACGTATATAAGTACTATACATATATTAAAGGCATGTGTGTATGGCAAAGTATTTAACGTACTGATCTTTAAAATATCCGTGAAGACTAATGAAGGAGAGGTAACATGTTAGAGTAGTCTGTGGATCAAAGTATTTGTCCAGTTAACTGATTTCATATACCCGCAATATTGTATGAGATGAAGTAACCTTTACAACAACATATATAACTCCCGTCGAGTAGACGTACAATGTCCACTGTTCATACATACATGACAAACTATTTGATTGAACTGTCATCCAGATACATGTAACATACCCTGTGTGGGAACCAGCCATACTATTTTTTATATACAACCCGATACAAATAATAGTATAGCCACTTGGTACGTGAGATGTCGGAAACTGTAATATACTCAAATTAAAATGAACCATTGTTCAGAAACTCCAATTCTGATGACTGATATACACAGTCTTGGAAACATACTATGTCTTTAGTTTAAATCCGGATTTATATATCATACTTGGAGAGGATCAATACTGATGTGGCAGTTTATATGCCGATAATTTAAAAGTTAACATGCTTGACGTATGTTATGCAGCCAGTCTCTTGAGCTTCCATCAGGAATGAATGACACGTACTCGGTGTGGAATACCTGTTTGATTATTCAGTATGTTATCCAGCCAGTCTCTTGACCTTCCATCTGGAATGAATGACACGTTCTAAGTGTGGAATACCTGTTTGATTATTCAGTATGTTATGCAGCCAGTCTTATGACCGTCCATCTGTAATGAATGACACGTACTCGGTCTGGAATTCCTGTTTGATTATTCAGTATGTTATGTATGGTAATGCAAGCTAACAAGTGACGAAACACAGATATACAACAGTATTTAATATTAGTAATATTGTTAATAACTTCATATTCCAAACGAGTGTTAGTTTAATTACTTCTTTAGACACATTTATCGAACAACTTGCGACGTCGGAGTGTTATAAAGCCATGATATATTTAATACACTAGTGTAATACATATTTATGCAAGTTAATTTCGATCTGTTCCGTTTAGCACGGTGTGGGCCAGAATTGCCTCGTCGATTTCCGTAACCGTCACAAATACCAAATTACGACAATCGACGCGGTAGTTCCGTTGTACGGTGCCTTACAGAGAAGACAGGGTCAGCATATGACGTCATCGACGTCATCATTCAAACATACGACATTATCATACGACAATTGTGTATAAGCAACTACAAAACAAAATGCTCCTTGAGGCGTCTTTTTTGAGTTCATTTATACTGTAAAGTGTATGAATGTGTTTCCAGTTCATGTTTTCTGTGTTTTTCTTCCGATTTTAGGTACTTCTTAATAATTATTTGTTTGTACTTTTGAATTGTTGTTTTGTAATAAATTGTTTGTATTTTGTATACGCCCGTTTAAAAAACGTGACGTATTATGGTATGGGGTTGTCTGCCTGTCTGTCTCCGTTCGTCCGTCCGTCCGTTCGTCCGCCAGCCAACCCGCGGTTCATAGGTTAATCACCATTGTTGAAAGCGGGAACCCTATTGCTTTTGGGGTCAAATGTCAAGGTTACTGACATTTTATGAATTTATGAATTTGGCAGATGGACAGATGTTCTAGACAATACGACAATTTGACATTAAATATATGTACATACCTTATCAGTATATTACTTTAATAAATATGATTAAAACTAGCAATTGCAATTAGTAGTAGTAGTGGCATAACACCAGATGTATTTATTGAGCAAATGGTGTGTTTTGTTATTTGACAGATGTTCAACTTCTGTTGTACGGCTCAAGCTGCTGAGAAAACTTAAAATGTGAAATCGTGCAATCTCTTTACATTAAATACAGTAGTAAAATGGTCAAAATGTTCAAAGAGGAACTTCAACATTTTTGAATATCGTGTTACAAAGTGTACTGCGATGAAAACATTTACAACAGCAAAGTTATGTCCTATCTGCGGCCTCCTTTTCTTCTTCTTCTTTTTTTTTTTTTACAAACATTTTCGAATTAGTACGTGGCAGTATTTAAATTATATAGCGGAAAATCCCGCGTTTATTTTTTCCTTTAGTATATATACATAATTCAAGTAAAATACATGACAGCGTTCTTGTCATATAATATTGTGTAATGACAACAACCCTGTGTGCCAAGTTCCAAAGCTTTCACGAAAATTCATTTTTGAGAAATGAGGAAAAACTAAAAACTTAACCAAACACTTTAACCAAAGTCAAAACGTGAAGACGGACAAACAGACGGACGGACGGACGGACAGACAGACTGAAATCGCCATACTATCAGCGTGGAATTGCTACGCAATCCGACTATAAATAAAAAAATAAACGAGAGGCAGTCAATATTATTTATAATAACGGGTCAAATTGTGTATTCCATTTATAATATATTTTAGAGATTTTCCTATGAGTTCTTTAAACAAATCTGGTTTGGTGCCATATTCCTTCGTATGTACTTGTATATGATACACAATGTACCATGTGGCTCTCCAGGTTACATTGCACCATTACGTTTGTCCTTCCGTGGTGTATAGTCGAATAGTGCCTAATAAAAACATTTCCCTGCCTTACAAGTGATACAAAATGCATACTTTTGATTGCTTTTTGTTATTATTACCTATAATTCAGCCAAATGGTGTATTGTGAACATTGATTAGTGTTTGTTTGAGATATTTAATTATAATTGACATAGACAGTAAAGCGAAAGTAGAAATGGGGTAAATCTATATGTGACGTGTCAAAATAGAACGTGACGTCATTCAACAGATTGGCTTGTTCTTACATGATACATGAACCCCTGTTTTTATTGCATTTTTATATTGGCGGACGCTTGATCGTTTGATTGATATGTGTTTTAAAATTGTCTACGGCGAAAATTGCGCATTTTTTATCTCTTGATATACATTCGTCCTATATAAAACAAAGAAGGAAAATCAATGGGTGCATATATATAATGCTGCTGCATTTTTGTGGGGAGAGTATCTGTACAGGTAATGTTAATGGGGTGATATACACGACCGCTTTATCACCAGAAAGTAATTGAAGACCGACACTTAGCTGAAGCTTCAAGGGAGAGCACTGCATTTTACTGTATACATGGCTTCAATATAAAAACCTTGATGTTCTAAAACGTCACCAGATAACTCCAGACAGCATTTGTAGCCACAAGAACACTATATTAAAGGGGAATGGCCACCGTTTTTGTAGTATTATCAATTAACAAATTTAACTCTTAAACATCATAAAAATTATGAACATTTCTTGATAGTCCCGGAGAGAAACACATATTTAAAGCCGCTACTACGCTGGATGGAAAAAATAAGTATTATTTGCATGACGTAGATACTACTTTTACCACTGCGTGACTGCACTGGCAAATGAGGTAAATCTGAATTGTATAGCTGCACAACTACTGCCAGATAATTGATAAATACATTTACCTGTGGATTAATGTACCTGTTCAAAGTTTTCTATGTCATCAAATAAATTCTTATTCTCGCTTTTCACAGATATTGTGTGAATTGATAATATCTATTGCTGTGTATTGATTTCGATATAAATCAACATAAAAATGTTCATGAAACAAAACATGACCGGAGAACTTTAAGATATGGGGCATTATAAACACATCAAAATATTTGAATACACTGTTACCACTTCACAACTGTGTTATACTAATGCTGACATGGGCGCATAAAACGCACGCTTATAATATTAATTGGTTTATGTTTTTGCTTTTCCGAAATGTATGTGTTTGTTTTTGTAACTGTGTGTATGTATCCTGAAGAAGTCAATAAAAGCCGAAAGCGCTCGATATTTGTTTGTATAAGCACACATTTTCTAACATTTATATATACGAGTATATACGCATTTTATACGCTTGTGTTCCTTTCTCTGCAGTACGTATACGCGTGTGTTCCCTTCTTTTCATTACAAATATGCATGTGTTCATTAATCTGCAGTATGTATACCCGTGTGTTCCTTTCTCTGCACTACGTATACGCATGTGTTCATTTCTCTGCAGTACGTATACGCTTGTGTTCCCATTCACAGTTGTTCTTATCGGTACTACTATGACCTATACAGATTATTGCAGACAAAGATCATTACGATCTGCGACTGCCATGCCACACTCAGTATTTCATCAGCGTCTTGCCAGTGAATCAGCATGTGTAGTGTGCGATGCTCAGGTCATTTGAATGATGGCTCCGATTACGTACACGTTAACAGTCTATGTGCACATATGTTTTTGAGATTGCATGAACGACATGTCACTAATTCCTACATTTGAAAGGCGTTCCGCCTGTGTGAACATACACATAGCAAGGTGATCAGATTTGTTGTTTAGTTGTTTTTGCTTTTGAGAATTTGAGTATTTTGAAATCTAATGTATGAGCAGGCGTGTGGACTGAAGCTGAATGGAAGGTGGCTGCGTACAAGGGTGTGTGAGCTGACTGCTGATATCTTATTATCTTATTCATTAGGTTTAACAAATTTGCAAAGGTGTAAATAATAGATGACCACATGGAAGATTAGTTTTGTAACTAAATGTGTATTACCCACTGTAAATAAAGTATGTTATTATTATTATTATTATTATTATTATTATTATTATTATAGCGTTCGTATATAAGGTGAATGAGTGAATGTAGTATGTAACTGTTTGCAACCAAAAGCTACATTATTCATATATAAAGTGAATGAGGGTACTGTAACTGACTGCAACCACAAGCTAAAGCGTTATTATATAAAATGAATGAGTGTACTGTAACTGACTGCAGCAACAAGCTACAGCGTTCATATATAAATTGAATGAGTGTACTGTACTTCACTGCAACATCAAGCTGCAGCGTTCATATATAAAGTGAATGAGTGTACTGTACCAACTGCAACCACAAGCTACAGCTTTCATATATATAGTGAATGATTGTACTGTACCTCACTGCATACTCAAGCTACAGCATTCATATATAAATTGAATGAGTGTACTGTACTTCACCGCAACATCAAGCTGCAGCGTTCATATATAAAGTGAATGAGTGTTCTGTACCCCACTGCAACATCAAGCTACAGCGTTCATATATAAAGTGAATGAGTGTACTGTACCCTACTGCAACATCAAGCTGCAGCGTTCATATATAAAGTGAATGAGTGTACTATACCCTACTGCAACATCAAGCTGCAGCGTTCATATATAAAGTGAATGAGTGTACTGTACCCTACTGCAACATCAAGCTGCAGCGTTCATATATAAAGTGAATGAGTGTACTGTACCCTACTGCAACATCAAGCTGCAGCGTTCATATATACATTGAATGAGTGTACTGTACCCAACTGCAACCACAAGCTAAATCGTTAATATATAAAGTGAATGAGTGTACTGTACTTCACCGCAACATCAAGCTGCAGCGTTCATATATAAATTGAATGAGTGTACTGTACCCAACTGCAACCACAAGCTATATCGTTTATATATAAAGTAAATGAGTGTTGTAACTGACTGCAGCAACAAGTTATAACGTTCATATATAAAGTGATTTGGTGTTCATATATAAATTGAATGAGTGTACTGTACCTCACTGCAACCACAAGTTATAGCGTTCATATATAAAGTGATTTGGTGTTCATATAGCAAGTGAATGAGTGTACTGTAACTGCCTGCAACCACAAGCTACAGCGTTTATATAATTATAAAAAAGAGTATGATAATGGACCTGATAATAAACAAACACATACATTTCGGAAAAGCAAGACACATACGAAATATTGCAGTCTCGGTTTGATTGCGACTGTTCATGAGCGGTAGTGAAATATGCTAGCTACCGCTCACGCTCTATAGCGCCGGGTTGAGCAGAGCTCAATATTCATAAAATCAATAGTACATAATTTTAACCATCCCGAAGATGGCATGCATACGGCGGTGGACATGGAGTTATATGCTTCCCCATGTCGTACGGCGTATGGTCCCAGTATATAATAAAATTAAATGCCCCGAAGAGCGAAATAAACATAATGGAATTTAGTTGGGAGCAGCGGTTATGAAGCCTGCGTATCACAAGTAACAGCCAAAATACTAAATTAAAAAGCAGACAACTTATCCTATAAGTGGTTAAACAATACCCAGAGCATTTTATCGGCCGGAGTAATGGAACCACCGAATCAAACATTAAGTAAGAAAAAAAAGAAATTAAACATGTACCACCTATAACTAAATACAAGTATCAGGCTCAGCTATCTGCAAGAATTGAATGAATAACAGTACTGATTGCAAGCGCGGGGATACGTTTTACTGCCGCCACACTGCACAAGCAACGCCACTGTGTCATAAAGTTAAGTGTACTATACCTCACTGCAACATCCCCCTACAGGGTTTATTTATAAAGTGAGTGAGTGTACTGTAACTGCCTGCAACCACAAGCTACAGCGTTCATATATAAATTCAATGAGTGTATTGTACCTCACTGCAACCACAAGCTACAGCGTTCATATATAAAGTGAATGATTGTACTGTACTTCACCACAAGCTACAACGTTCATATATAAAGTGAATGAGGTACCGCACCGCAACCTCAAAATATACCGTTCATATATAAAGTTAATGACTGTGCTGTAACTCACTGCGACCTCAAGTCGCGTTGTCTCTCTGGCAGGAGTTATACATTCATTTTTCGTAAACAGTGCCTTCCAGTTCGGAATATTCTGAGAGCCAAATAATCTTAAATCAAGTAGAATGTGTTTAATACTGACGGTATACCGGTTATATACTTACGGTATTCCAATATGATGGGTATATCGGTATGATACTTAGCATTCCGGTTTGATACTGATCTTATATTGGTATTATATTTACGATATACCGGTATGATATTGACGGTATACCGGTTTGATACTGATGGTATTTTGGAATGATGCTGAGGGTATACATGTTAGATAATGACGATATACCGGTTAGATACTGACAATATATCGGTATGATACTTCCGATATACCGGTATGATATTGACGATATACCGGTATGGTACTGTTGGTATATCGAACTGATACTGACGGTATACATGTTAGATAATGACGGTATACCGCTATGATACTGACCGTACATCGGTATGATACATCAGATATACAGGTATGATATTAACGGTATACTAGCATATCGGAATGATACTGATGGTATACCGTTATGATAATGGCCGTATGCCGGTATGATAATGACCGTATGCCGGTATGATAATGGCCGTATGCTGGTATGATAATGACCGTATGCCGGTATGGTAATGGCCGTATGCCGGTATGATAATGACCGTATGCCGGTATGATAATGGCCGTATGCCGGTATGATAATGGCCGTATGCCGGTATGATAATGACCGTATGCCGGTATGATAATGGCGGTATCCCTGCATTACATGTGTCTCAATATAAGGGTATATGATAAAGTCATGTAGTATTTACATTGCGGTTTTCTATGGTCTATTTTGTATTAATATAAATTATAAATGTACACGATCATCTATGCGTTATATTTATATTTCCTATTAATGTTGCCTTGTTGTTACAGAATATAACCTGCGGGGGTGGTGGGGGGGGGGGGGGTGGTGAGGGGGGGTGGGGGGTGGGGGGGGGGGGGGGGTTGTGATTTCTGTATTTGCACTGTCCCGTTTTACGGGAATGACACTAGGTTAAAACCTCTATCGGAATTGTTGGCCATTTTGTCAGCCCGTTTGTGTTTGTGATGTCACATGCCTTGTTTCTTTTTAAAATTGTAATTGCTGTTTGTGTTAAAGTGAGGGTTTTGGTTGACTGTATTCTGTGAAAGCTACATTTCCTGATTGACTTGTAAACCTATTCTTATTACGGTATACCATTGGAATTGTTTAAATCAAATATAGTGTTTGAAATATGTTGAGCTATGAGCATTCATCCAGTGTGCCTATGAACTATGAACACTCATCCAGTGTGCCTATGAACTATGAGCGCTCATCCGGTATGCCTATGAACAATGAGCACTCATCCAGTGTGCCTATGCACTATGATCGCTCATCCAGTATGCCTATGAACTATGAGCACTCATCCAGTGTGCCTATGAAATATGGGCGCTCATCCAGTGTGCCTATGAACTATAAGCGCTCATCCAGTTTGCCTATGAACTCTGGGTGCTCATCCAGTGTGCCTATGAACTATGAGGGCTCATCCAGTGTGCCTATGAACTATGAGCACTCATCCAGTGTGCCTATGAACTATGAGCGCTCATCCAGTGTGCCTATGAACTATGAGAGCTCATCCAGTGTGCGTATGAACTATGAGCACTCATCCAGTGTGCCTATGAACTATAAGCGCTCATCCAGTGTGCGTATGAACTATGAGCGCTCATCCAGTGTGCCTATGAACTATGAGCACTCATCCAGTGTGCCTCAACATAAAATTACATTTCCACTGACAATACACTGACAGTACTTGTCTTTTTTGCCGTTCTTATTATTTTCATCTCACGGATCACGGTATTGTTGGTACTAAATAATTGTAAATATGAACATTGCTTGCATTATTTTGTTGCGATGATGCGGCTTTTAAATCAACCTCCTGGCGCCAAAGTAGTTCTTTATTGAAGAGTGATAATCACTTTACTTAAAACAAAATGTTATAGTGCAGTTTTTTTATGTTATGGATGTAACTGTATCCTGGACATGTTATTGACTTTAGGAAATGCAACTCATTATGCTTTGGACAGATTTAGATATCCATTACAAAAGTGAAATTATGAAGGGTTTGCCATTGCAAAGAGTCGAACAATGTTGACCTTTGTCCCAGTGTTAGTATACAACTGAATATATCTTTCTCAGAAAATATTTAACCCTCTACTCGCCCCAACCTCGTTTGTTTTCAGGTTTATATGTTTTTTTTCTTCATTTTCATTTTTTTTTGTATATGGCAAAATGTATAATATCAAACTCAATAAGAAAACATCAAAGCAAGCAGCGTTTATTTAAAGAATACATATTGAACGGTTATTAAAGGGATATTGCATATGTCTTCTCTGTTTCTCATGACATAAAAGAAATGATGTCAGTACACCTCAGTGTACCTGGGCGTGACTCCTGATGTCTGTACACCTCAGTGTACCTGGGCGTGTCTCCTGATGTCTGTACACCTCAGTGTACCTGGGCGTGTCTCCTGATGTCTGTAAACGGCAGTGTGCCTGGGCGTGTCTCCTGGTGTCTGTAAACCTCAGTGTACCTGGGCGTGTCTCCTGATATCTGTAAACGTCAGTGTACCTGGGCGTGTCTTCTGATGTATGTACACCTCAGTGTACCTAGGAGTGTCTCCTGATGTCTGTAAACGTCAATGTACCTGGGCGTGTCTCCTGATGTCTGTACACCTCAGTGTATCTGGGCGTGTCTCCTGATGTCTGTAAACCTCAGTGTACCTGGGCGTGTCTGAAGGTATCATGCATGATGGGCGAATAACACTATACATTTTTCCAGCAATGGTGGTGTAACTATGAATTATGGACAGATTAAATAAAACGAAGTCTTCGATGGTATCTTGTTTATTGTGTTTGTATATTTCTAAGGGGAGTATGAACATAATATTTAACGCGAACGATACGCATTTATATCTATAACAAAACACCAAGAAACAAGAACATCGTTTTTAAACCAGGTATTGTTTTTAGGAGAATGGTAACACACAATTATATATAAACATTTAACACCATTCTTTCAATGGTTCGAGTCAGTGATCTGGAACCAGGTCTTCCATTTTGATATCAGATATTCGTTCGCCATGTTGATGCTAAAATACAAATAACGTTATATTGAAAGGTAAAGGAATTCGATAAAGCAACAGACAATTTACCAATACAAAAGTTTATCATGAGACACGTGCACAAGCGACTATCTAATATACCGTAGAATACACATCTTTGCTCCTCAGACTTTTGTACTCAGACTATTGTACTCAGACTATTGTACTCAGACTAGTGTACTCAGACTATTGTACTCAGACTATTGTACTCAGACTATTGTACTCAGAATATTGTACTCAGATTATTGTACTCAGACTGCTGTACTCAGACAAGTGTACTCAGACTATTGTACTCAGACTACTGTACCACAGACTATTGTACTCAGACTATTGTACTCAGACTACTGTACTCAGACTATTGTACTCAGAATATTGTACTCAGACTATTGACCTCAGACTATTGTACTTAGACTAGTGTACTCAGACTACTGTACTCAAACTAGTGTACTCAGACTATTGTACTCAGACTACTGTACTCAGACTATTGTACTCAGACTATTGTACTCAGACTATTGTACTCAGACTATTGTACTCAGAATATTGTACTCAGACTATTGTACTCAGACTATTGTACTCAGTCTAGTGTACTCAGACTATTGTACTCAGACTATTGTACTCAGACTATTGTCGTAGAACGAAGGAATAATATTGGCAAAGACTTGCATCCATTAAAATTCATATTACGTTTGTATGTTGTTCACAATTGATTTGTTTAATTCCCCATTCCGTGATATGAATATTACAATTGGACTATGCTCTGTATTGGACTATGTGTTGGTTTAAACAACTTTAAAGTGAAATGTCAAGTATATGTATATATGGTATGGAAAATTATTGTTCATCAGTGCTTTATAACTTAATTCTCTAAACCTGTTTTCGCCTTTACGGCTTCATCAGAGAGTTATAAACATAAAACATAAACGTACAGCAATACACTTGTGAAAGAAAAATGTATTAAACTATTAGTGCACCTCTAAAGGCGCCCATCAAACGAAGTCTATAAAATACTATACAACAGCGTCTTGTATATATATAATGTACATTCTATGTGTACATATACTATAGTCATCCAAGTGTTTCTCCGTGGAAGGTTTACATCTAATGAAAATACCACATCTTAAAGTCTTCTTCTACTTTGTCTTCTTCTTCTTTTTCTTCATCTTCACTGAATAGTCTTCTTCTTCTTCTTCTTCTTCTTCTTCTTCTTCTTCTTCTTCTTCTTCTTCTTCTTCTTCGTCTTCTTCTTCTTTGACTATAGGGGTATAGGGCCAGTTTCCTCCCTCGCGACAAACAATCAGCAGTTATCAGTTGTCTCCAGTTACCCTCCCTCGCAACTATACAAACTGCTTGATTGCCCTTCGCTTAGGAATAACTTTACACATACCCCTAGTATCTATTATTTTTGTAAATAACTAAAACATTTGCAACTCATTAAACAAAGTCAGACTGAACCGGACAGTAGTCTTCATCACGGAATTACTTATACGCCAATGTATCTTGCCCATTATCTAGTATGTATATTTTATCATCATAAGCTGACAAACTATTTTTATTGATTTCGTAGCTGCTTATGTTATGCTTTTATGATCTAATAACTTTCATCTCATGGTGGGCTTCTGTTGCTGTAAACAAAATTTCTTTGTAATTATTATGAGTTATATTAAAATGAAACTTACTTTTTGGATCATAATCGCAATTATCAAAACGTTCGTTATCCTTGTAAAAGTCTGCATACACATCTTTTGTTTTTATTTCATAGCACAGGGAATCGGTATCAGTAAATAATAATTTAGCTTTTTTATCATATTATACAATTATGGACTTTTCAGCTGTTATACATGATGTGATATGCACCAAAAAAATCATTATTGACCGAGGCGATAGCCGAGGTCAATAATGATTTTTTGGTACATATCAACATCATGTATAACAGCTGAAAAGTCCATAACTGTTTTATTATATAACCCTCAATTTACAATTATATTAAACAGGTCAATATCAAAAAAACAATTATATAAAACAGGTCAATATCAAAAAAACAGGTCAATATCAAAAAAACAGGTCAATATCGCTAGATATTTTTTCTAAAAAAATACTTTTTAGCCAATGAAAACGCGTCTATTTATAGGTTATATAATAATTGTTTTTAATGTAGTTGTAATGGAAATAATACATTAAATATTTTACAAGTCTAAAATAGACATGCCAACATAACAAGGGCGATTTAAAACTAATCGTTCTTTTATTCAGTTTATGGCAAATAATTTTCATTAAACATATTACAAGAAACAAATGAAGGTCTTGCTGCATATTTAAAAGGACGTCCACATCATCAGTTAATTTAACATTAATTCTCTTTCTCAAATTTTTCATAGTTTTACCAAAAACTGAATTGTTCATCAGTTTGATGAAATCCTTTTCAAAAGTATTTTTACAAGCTGTTCTCTTAGCATTATTAAAGTCTATGTATGCATTTGATTCATCAAACTGTAGTAATCGATGTATTTTTGTTACCTTCAATCCAAGCTTTTTATACAGTTTTAAGTTTCTGTAATGCACAACGTACTTTTCTTTATTGTTTAGTGTTGTAACAAGTTTGTTAACTTTACTAGATTCTAAATTAAACTTCTTTTTTAAACTTTTACAATAATCTGACAGCCACTCATCTTTTATATTTAAACCTTTTGGGGCAAGAGGATAATCATTATGCAAGTCATGCAGTTTCTTGGAATACTCGATATCACACTCAACAATGTAATTTGATTTTCCTTTTTCGATCTTACCCACCCACTTAAAGTTACCAGTAGGCAACGGTTGGCACATAGCCCACCCATACATGTTATAAGCGTCAAGATATATGATGTACTTGCTTTCTTTTTTCGTGTCTTGTCATAGTTTTTCATATATTTATTGTTAGCTTGTGAATATATGTTTGCAATATAACTTGTGCCACCTCTTAATCCTTTTTCCACAAACAAATATTGATCAATATCAGTTATTAAATCAAGTTGGATACCAGTCATCTTAAGACATGCATCCCAAGCTTAACCAGGACTACTGAAGTAATGACAAGGATCTAATTTGTAATACTCAATGCACGTTTTTCTAAAGATTTCAAAAACGTCTACAAGCAGCAGCACATCAGTCTTAAGATACAAATCATGATAGTCTCCCATATTTTAAGTCTTAAATGTTTTCCATATTTTTTTAGCATGATCATAATCTGCATCTGAAATGTACACATCATTTAATTGAGAATAAAAGTTATTTTTGCTAGGAAATTTAGCTTTCTTGAAACGTTTAAAACTGTTTATGTAATCATAAGGATAAACGCCTTTTATTTTTATTAATTCTAGCTTGTTGCCGGAGTATTTTTTGCGAGGTGTACTGAAACGAACGGATGTGTTTTACTAAATTATCAAGCGATTGAGACCTGAACTGGAAACTGTCAATAAACACTAAACTTTTCCATTAAGTGAAAGACAATCAGGCTCATGCTTTTTTAACACCCTTTCTAATGTAAAGCACTGCAAGCATTTTTTACAAAACCATTTTTTATTTTTATGTAATGTTTGATTTATCATTAACCTGTTAAAATCGTTTATCCACACATAATGTTTTTTTTCTTTTTCGGTGATCAAAAGCATATCACATGTTTTCTCTGCTTTATTTGTTGATATATGCAAAGGGTATACTTGATTTTCATATCCAAATATGTTAAAACAAATTTGTTTTGTTTTTCTATTTTGAGATTTGTTGAATTGTAACAGGAAATGTTATTCCCTTGTAATCAATGTCACCAATATGATTTTTGTACTTTGTTATTCTTTGAGTTTATTGTTGGCCGGGAATTTATAAGCCAAATGATACCATCTAAAGCATTCGTTATCTTTTTCATTTTTTACATTTATTAAACCTTTTTTGTGGTGTTGTAGTTCTTTTGGTAAATCTAAATACGAGCTACCTCGCAAAGGCTCGATTTATGCAGTGCGCATCAACTGTTGCAATTCTCCAACCACTTCCTTCAGAAAGCCATTTGTCAATTTTATCCTTTATTTGCATAACTGCATTAGTTAACGCAAAATCAATGTGAGTTTTGTTGATGATTAATTCTGCTTTGGAAGCAAAATAAGCTATTTTATAAACGGTTATTTTACCTTTTTGATCATGTGTTACTTTATCCAAAGCATGTTTTAAAACAACATTCATTTTAAGACCGTTTGTTTGCTCTAATTCGTTTTCAAGGGTATATATGACAAGTGGTTTTGTAAACCAAAGTTTAAGCAAGTGGCTCTTTGTCAAACATAATACAAACTTGAAAAACTTTCATATATTGCTTTGGTGATTTTTCTTTTTCCACAACTTTACTATGTTCTACTGATGATGATTTTGTAATTTCCACTAATCTTTTTTTTTCCAGAACTTTGCTATATTCTTCTGGTAGTAATTTTACATTTTCTATAACTTCTCTAGACATTTTTTCAATTTCCAAATCTTTGCTATATTCTTTTGGTGATTTTACAAATTTCACAGCTTTTCTAACCGTTATATAATATTACATAAGATTATATTTTTTAAGCCTATATTTAATTTTAAATTATTTAATTATTTTTCAACATGAATGGTGCTAAATATCCATAATTTCACCACCATCTATTTTCTCAACCAAAATGACATCATCATTGGTACTTCTGGTACTTCAAGAATATCTATTTTTTCATCTAAAAGAACATCTATTTCTCCATCTAGAAGAATGTCCAAGTATTTCCAAATGCATCCTTTTTCAAGAGTCCTGTCATCTACCATCTGGTTGATTTTTACATGATATTTACAGTATCTCTCGAAATCATCGGTTTCAAGATCACCTTTCGCTATAAGCAATCTTATTTTTTTCACATGCTCGCAATAGTTTATAAAGTCGATTTTATCAAGAAGCTTTTCATTAATCATCTCTTTCACGCTTTTAATAAACATTTCAAAGTCTTCCTAGCACCCGATATCAGTATTAATTATATGAGGTTTTATCAGTTTGCTGATTAATTCATTCTTAAAATACTCAACATCCTTGGCTACCGCATTTGCTCGTGTTTCTCTAAAAATCCTAATTTATTTTCTCGCCAAGTCTGTAAGAAGCTTTATAGCAGTATTAGCTGCATGCTCAGCCTTAATCGCCCAATCTTTTTTAAAAGCTGCAATATCGTCTTCCAATCGTTTCATATGACTTTATTCAAACTCTTTGATCTCCTTGTTTGCTTTAGTTGAAAGAGTCTGTTCATAGGCAGCTACTTTTTCATAATTTATTTTTCTTCATCAAAGTGTTTTCTTTCTTCTTCTGCGTAACTTCCCATATACTATATATTATATTATTTAATAATTAATTTTAATCTTTTAATAAACATTTCAAAGTTTTCATAACGCTCAATATCAATATCATCCATATGATCTTTTTTTTCCTTAAATAAATCTCTCTTAAAATTCTCAACCTTTATATCGACTGCGTCTGCTTGGTCTGTTTTAGTAGTATAGATAGTGAGGGTATAGGCGCAGTTTCCCACGTAGGGTACGAGAACAAACTAGTGAACAAATATGCCAGGGGGGTACTCAGGCATAACTCTCATTTACACCACCAAGATCTAAATGTAAGTAGCGCCTAAATCAATACCCCATCATATTTCAACAGTTTTCTCAAGCAACCCCGCTCAGGGAAACTCACCGGATGCTCTCACTATCTATACAACTAATCAATCAGGTTGTCATTTTAATAACATAACATTTGCAACTCATTAAGTAAAGTCAGACGGAACCGGGCAGTAGTCTTCATCATCGCCCTGCATATCATTTTTTACCATGGAGTATTTTATTTTCCTACACTTTCCTATTTTGTATTTCAGTTCAAGAAGCTCTTCTCTGTTTCTTTCCAGCTCACGTTCATAATTATCCATTTTAACCAGCAATTTTTTCCGCTTATTGACTTTGCTCTTTTTGGTATCCATAAAATCATCACGGACTACCTCATATTCTACTTGGAGTTGGTTACCTCTCATCAATTCTCTTCTATATTTATCTTTGAAATGGTTAAGTTTTCTGCAAACCTTTTCTAATCTTTGTTGTTCCATTATATAATAATACTATATATACTTATTTTTTAACCCTTGAATGCTACTCAACTATTAAAATTAACCTTATGCTAATGTATCTTGTCCATTATCTAGTATGTACCGTTTATCATCATAAGCTGATAAACTTTTTTTATTTATTGCATATCTGCTTATATTATGCTTTTGTGATCTAATGACTTTCATCTCATGGTGAGCTTCTGTTGCCGTAAACAAAATCTTTTTGTAATCATCATGTGCTATCTGTTTTTTAACAACACACTTTTTAACGCCCTTACATTTCTTTGCACTAACCTCATTATCTAGCAAATACGAATATAGTTTACTTCGCAACCCAACAAATTCAACAATGGGTATTCCGCAAGTTCCATCTTTCATCTTGCCGATAACTTTTTTATTATCATTAAAATGAAACTTACTTTTTGCTTCATAATCGCAATTATCAAAAAGTTCTTTATCCTTGTAAAAGTCTGCATACACATCGTTTGTTTTTATTTCATAACACAAGGAATCGGTATCAGTAAATAATAATTTAGCTTTTTTATCATATTTGTTTTTAATGTAGTTGTAATGGAAATCATACATCAAATATGTTGACAAGTCTAAAATACACATACCAACATAAATAGGACGATTTAAAACTAATCGTTCTTTTATTCTGTTTATAGCAAATAATTTTTCATTAAACATTTTACAAGAAATAAACGAAGGTCTTGCTTCATATTTTAAAAGGACCATCTCGTCGTGAGTCAATTTAACATTAATTCTTTTTCTCAAGTTTTGCATAGTTTTACCAAAAACTGAATTGTTCATTAGTTTGAACAAATCCTTTTCAAAAGCATTTTTACCAGCTGTCCTCTTGGTAGTATTAAAATCTATGTATGTCTTTAACCACTCTGATTCGTCAAACTGTAGTATTCGATGTATTTTTGTCACCTTTAATCCAAGCCTTTTATACAATTCTAAGTTTCTAAAATGCACGACATACTTTTCTTTATTTTGCAGTGTTGTAACAAGTTTATTAACATTACAATGTCCTAAATTAAACTTTTGTTTTAAATTTTTACAATAGTCTGACAACCACTCATCTTTTATATTTAGACTTTCCGGGGCAAGAGGATAATCATTATGTGAGTCATGCAGTTTCTCAGGATACTCGATTTCACACTTAACAATGTAATTTGATTTTCCTTTTTCAAACTTATCAACCCACTTAAAGTTGCCAGTAGGTAACGGTTGACACATAGCCCACCCGTACAAGTTATTAGCATCGAGATATATTATGTACTTGCTTTCTTTTTTCTTGTCATAGTTTTTCATATATTTATTGTTAGCCTGTGAATATCTGTTTGCAATATAACTCGTGCCGCCTCTTAATCCTTTTTCCACAAACAAATATTGATCAATATCAGTTATTAAATCAAGCTGGATACCAGTCATCTTAAGGCATGCATCCCAAGCTAAACCAGGACTACTGAAGTAATGACAAGGATCTAATTTGTAATACTCAATGCACATTTTTCTGAAGTTTTCAAAAACATCTGTCAGCAACAGCACATCAGTCTTGAGATACAGATCCTGATATTCTCCCATATTTTTAATTTTAAATGTTTTCCATATGTTTTTAGCATGATCGTAATCTGCATCTGAAATGTGCTCATCATTTAATTGAGAATAAAAGCTATCTTTGCAGGTAACTTAGTATCCTCGAAGCGTTTAAAACTGTTCATGTAATCATAAGGATAAACACCTTTTCTTTTTAGCAAGTCTAACTTTTTACCGCTATATTCTTGAGATATGTATTGAAACGATGGAAATGATGGAACGTTTTTTACTAGAATATCTAATGATTGGGACATAAACTGAAAACTATCAATAAATACTAAACTTTTTCCTAACATGAAAGCCATATACTTTTCCATGTTATTTGGTATCACATTTATGTTTTGTTTAAACTTTCCGATGTGTTGCATTATGAAGTGAGAGTCATATCCTCTCAAGTTATGAAACACAACAGGTATTTTTCTAGTCAACCTGAAAGTAATATTACATATGTCATGAGCGCTTCCTCTATACTTTCCAGTTATATGACAATGGTCTCTAACTTTTCTAACGGAGTTTTCAAATACTTTCAGTTACTGCTTCAAAATCAACATATATAACAAACGGAACCATTAACTTTTTTTTCATCTTTGTTTGGCATCTCTACTGCTTGCTTTCCAATAAGTGAAAGACAAACAGGTTTATGTTTTTTTCAGAACTCTTTCTAATTTAAAGCACTGCAAGCATGTTTTACAAAACCATTTTTTATTTGAATGTAATGTTTGATTAAACATTAACCTGTTAAAATCATGTTTTCTCTGCTTTATTTTTTGATATGTACAAAGTGTATACTTGATTATCTTCATATCCAAATATGCTTAAACAAATGTTGTTTTGTTTTTCTATTTTTGGGATTTGTTTGATAGTAACAGGAAATGTAATTCCTTTGTAATCAAGATCACCAATATGATTTTTGTATTTTGTTATGCTTTGAAGATCTTTTTCAAAAGGAAATTCATAAGCCAAATGGCACCATCTGAAGCAGTCATTATCTTTTTCATTTTTTATATTTATTAAACCTTTTTTGTGGTGTTGCAGTTCTTTTGGTAAATCTAAATAAGAGCTACCCAGCAAAGGCTTATACTTTATTCGATGTATGTAATGTGCGCCTAGTGTTTCAATTACCCAACCACTTTCTTCAGAAATCCAATTGCTAATTCTATTTATAATTTATTCCTGTGCTTTGTCTAATGCTTCTGATATTTGATTTTTGTTTAATATTATTACAGCCTTTGAGGCAAAGTAATCGGTTTTGTATACACAATTAAGTTTTAAATCAATGCTTAATTTAAATCCACCTGTTCTTTTTAGTTCTGCTTTGAGAAACTTTACAGCAGGAGTGTGTGCTTTTTGTAGTCGAACAACCGGATCATTATTCTCACTTAAATAACCATCTACTTTAAAAACCTTGCCATACTGTTTTGGAGATGTTTCAATTTCTCGGATACTCATTATATAATATTACATGAGATTATTTCTTTAAGCCCCTATTAATTAATTAATTAATTATTTTGAAGTAAAATATTTATTCCTCAGCTAGATTATATTATTTTTTATTTATCCATACATAATTATATTAATTCCGTTGTTAAGTAAAACATCATAGTGGGCAATAAAAGAAACTTCGTATAACTTTGGATGGCAACTGGTTGCCTCTGAAACGTGTTTCTTGCATAAAGAACGATGTTTGTTTATATCTTTTTTTTTATTTCCATGACAGTTTTAGTTGTTTTGCCATTGTTATGATTTTTTCTGTCAAATCTTGAAAGTTTGAAAAAATTAAAAGCTCTGCATCTAATTTACTCGCGTCTTCAAAATCAACCGTTTGGGCATGCGCCATTTGATCTTTCTTAAAGTTGTTGATTTCAATTTCTAGTTGTTCCATTATAATATTACATAAGATAATATTTTTTAAGCCTGTATTTAAATATATAATTCTATACTATAATATAATGAATTGTAAATATTGTAAAAGAGTTTTAGATATTATTGATCCTCCTGGGGTGTGCACAGATTGTATTTTATTTTACATGACTAATAAAAAAAAAGCTTTGTAAATATTGTACCAGAGCCAAGCTGTGTTACAAGTGTACATACGCATGTGTGAATTGTAACGATACTTGTGAAGTTTTCGATAACGAGTGTGTTTGCCTTAATTGTGGCACTCACAATGGTTATAATCTTATCACAGGTTGCACCTACAGCCAAAAGAAAACTATTTACCTCATTTAGATAAATACTTGGTACCATTTGATTTGTCTTCTAAAAATAGGCAAAGATTTGAAGATTTGTTTTACAAAATTGTAAAGATTTTGGATAAGCTAGAAGGTCGAAAAAGATCAATCAAATTTGAATACATTTTTTCAAAAAATATTTAAAATATTAAAAATAAAAAAAGAACCAAAACCGATTAAAACAAAATCAACCAGAGACAAGAACGATAGGATATGGAAACAAGTCAGAAAAAAATTACAACTGAATGCCATGGCCGTTTAACTTGAATCTTTTCATATACATTTCCAGAGGTTCTGTAAAGTTATCATTCTTTTGAATCTCTAATATTTTATTGAAGGTAATCCTAATTACCTCTTCCTCATTTTCGAGTCCTGTTGTTGTTTGGACATATGATAGAAGTTGTTTGAAACTCCTATGATGTGTTTTTAACAAAGTCTTTTTTTTCTGCTATTCTTGTTTTACTCACTAAAACAGCAACTACTGGAGGAACTGCACCAACTGCGGCTGCAAAAACAGGAATTGCCGGAACCAATGCCAATACGGCAGTACAACCAATTATTCCGCTGGCAATCTGTAATGTTGTGTTTATAATACCGCACAATTTATAACTGCGTCTGTATGCAGCTACAAGTCGCGTCAAGTGATCAATTAATTCTTCTTTGGTTCTCATGTATAATTACTGTTAGACAATAATTTAATTAAAATATTTAGAAAATAGTTGCTCGTGTTCGTTGGGTGACATTTCGCCTATTTTTAACAATTCATCGATTATGCTAATACCTTTATTTATTATCTGTGGACTATTATTTTCTGATTCGATACTTCCACATACCAACTCTAGATCATCCATCAAATCTTTGGGGCTATTGTAATATTCAACACAACCTCCTAAACTCTTTTTGAACTTTGAAGAACCCTTGTGAATTGGTAAATCAGATAATTCTGTTAGTTTCTTAAAAGCATTTTGAGACAGCTTTGAATAAGTTTTTCCATTGTTATAACGCTTTGTTATCAAGTCTATAAAATCATCATCTATTTTTAAGTCTAACACAACTGCTTTTCCTAGCTTGGCCTCTTTTGCTTTTTGATTTTATTCTTTTCTAAGTAAATTTCTCTTTATTTTGGTGCCATCGGGGTCACCGAGTAATTTTAAATATTTAAGTTTAGTCGCATCGTATGTTGCTTTTTCTTGACCCGCTTTGAGGTTTTCTTCGTTGAGGTTCTTTGCTCTTGTCCTTATACCTCTTATCTCAAGAATCAATTTATCATATATCTCTTCAGCCCTGTCAGTATATCTACCATATTCAGCTTTTCCTTCCACAATACCTGGTACTTTTGTTGGCATTGGCAAACCATACTTATCAAGTACGTCTTTATTCATACCAGCATCCAAGTCAATATCATACACCGGTTTGGGTTCCTTAGGCCTCGCAGCAGGTTCTTCTCCCCATTCTTCTTCTCCTATTTCTTCACCCTAGGGATCAATTGATGTACGTTTTTGTTTGATTTCTGCAAATAGGACTGTCTCGGGTTCGGCAGCTTTAGGCCTTAGCACTCTGTCTGAAGCACTTCTTAATTTTGGCCCCTTTATTGCCTGCTCTAGTTCCTCTAGGTGACTAGCCGACGTTGGTTTTGCAGGATCTGCGGTTTTCTTGGGAGCTGGTTTTTTAACATTTGGTGGTGGTGGTGGTAGTAGTGTTGGAGGCGGCGGTGGCGGTGGTGGTGCTATAGCTCCACGATCAGGCGGGGCAAGTAATTGCGGACGTAGAGCCAACTGTTGACGTATTTCTGGAAGGGTAATCAAATGTTCAGCTAGCCGCCTTGTTTGCTCTGTTATTTCGCTAGTTACAGGTTTAAATACTTCTGCATACAAATCACGACTAGCTCCCTTTTTGAGTCTTTTTCGGGTAACTCTATTTTCGTATTCTTTGACAAGCTCACTCGCTTTTCGCTTTTTATATGCTAATTCTTTCCATTTTAACAAAGACATGTATAAAATAAGGTTAGATTAAATTAAGATAAATTAGGATAAGTTGATATGACTTAAGATAACTTAAATCAAGTATTATGTAGTTTTTGTTTTCTTTTTAGCCGCAGGTTTAACTGCTTTCTTAACTCTAGGTTTAACTGCTTTCTTAACTGCTTTCTTAACTGCAGGCTTGACTGCTTTTTTAACCGCAGGTTCAACTGCTTTTTTAACCGCAGGTTCAACTGCTCTTTTGATCACAGGCTTGACTGCCTTTTTAACTGCTTTTTCAACTGCAGTCTTAACTACTTTTTGCATTCCGTAATATCTAACTTGATTAGCCATTAAACATTCTGCTTCTGTTCCAAGGCGTTTACCACGGGGGATTTCTTTTATTCCACAATACGCTTTAGACATATATAATAATAGATAGATAATATCAATATTATCCAAGTATTATTATAATGCAAATTCCAAGCTATGATATGAAAACAGAAAACGGTAATTTTAAACAACTGTGGAACTTCATGCCAAACTCTTGTTTTAGAATGCTTATATGCGGTAATTCAGGATCTGTCAAGACGAACACATTCGTTCACATGTTGCTGAAACCTTTAGTTTACTACGACAAGATTTACTTGTTTGCTAAAAACTTGGAGCAGTCCAAGTATCAGATCTTATCACAAAAACTTGAAAAGATAGCAAAAAAGAATAAAATCCCAGTCGAAGACATATTAGAATGTTCAAATGATGAAGTTATCCCTGTCAATGATTTGGATTCTGATACTCAAAAGATAGCTATTTTTCGACGATTATGTTTGCGAGCGCAATCAAAACGATATTATTAATTATTTCATCCAGGGAAGACACAAACACTGTTGCGTGATTTATTTATCTCAATCTTATTACAAAACTCCCAAAGACATTCGGCTAAATTGCTCTCATTACATCTTCTTTGCAACTCCAGTTAATCGTGAGCTTGGTATGCTTTCCAACGAGATGTCAGTAAAGAGCAGTACAGAAAAGCGACTGACAAGCAGTATGACTTTGTGTATCTTGATCGCCCTAGGAAGTTAATAAAGCGTAACTTCAACGGCGAAATTTAATCTAATCATATTATATATAATGGGACTTTTTAATGATCTTGGTGTGGAAGTTACTACTGGCAGTGTCAATATTACACATTTTGGTATTGTGCTGTCTGAGTATGTAAAACAAAAACATCTGGTTAATTATCTTAACAAGGGTAGAAACCAGGAAAATGTTTTGAGAAGTGATCTCAACATGGATAATAATAAAATTACCAATGTCGGCAATCCAGTTAAAGCAGATGATGCAGCAACAAAGCAATTTACTGTAAGAAGAGTAACGAAAATCATACGTGATTATAATATTGATAAAATTCCAGACATGATAAAAACTCTGACAACAGGTGTTGAAGATAAACTAAGTATGATACAAACAAAGTTACAAGCAAACCGTGAAAAAATGATTGAAATTCAAAATGGCTTGAAAGATGAAATAAAACTTCTGAGTGATGCTTTGAAAGAGTTAGAAAAGAAAGAAGATGTATTGGAAGAGAGTGAAAACTTCAAGAAATTAAGTGAACAAATAAGAATCGGTGTTCAAAATATTAATACACGGATCGGAGAAGTCAATAAACTAATGGTTGATAACATTGAAATAGAAACTGCTATTGCTGATGCTTCAAAACAAATGAGAACTGCTTTTACTACCGAAATAACTCAAATTAAAATATTAATGAGCAGATAAACACCAACGTTGCTGATATCAACAAAGAGTTTGAAGATATTTAAAAGAAAATGGTTGACGGTAAGTCGCTGGAGACTGCTCTGAACAAACTGGTTAACACCTATAAACTTGAAACTGCTATTGATGATGTTTCAAAGCAATTGAGAGCTGCACAGGAAAAAAGAAACACAGCTTTTGATGGCGAAAAAGCTTCATTAAAACAGTTTAATCAAAAGTATGGTAGCCGGCACACAGCAGTTATTGGTATAATTGATGAGTTGAAAGTGAAAGTAGACCATTTGAGCCAGATTTTACTTGTTTAATATACAATAGACGGAATAAGTATTATTCAAGATTATGGTAGTGGTGGTGATACTTTTGTGTCGTATCCGACACGAAAACCACTTAAAAGAACCAAACGTGATGGTTTTCTCAAAGCGTTTACTTTTGTAGCCAATCCACTTATAAAAGGCGAAGAATATTATTCTGTGAGAGGAGCCGTGGTGGGTGAATTAGAAATTTTAAAAGAAGGCCGTTATGTATTGAAAGTAGATTTTACTTATACAGGAGCAGACGCAGAACAATTCATTTTTTCTTCAACACAGGGTAGGACTTCAAAGTATCTTCACCAGATAATAAAAAATGACAAACGAATAGTAAAAGAAACATTTGAATTATATATCAAGTCATCTAATGATTTCTATTTCAGATCAGATATAAAACCTAACACTACACAAGTTTTCAATTTTGAAAAATCAAGTTTTAAACTGTTTTACATACCAGAATGATTAGTATTAACAAACATTATCCATTCTATATTATATGGAACAAAAAGTTGTATTATCATCAGAAAAAGCGTCAATAATTAATAGCTCAAATACACCGAGTAATTTTACAACTGTATTTGATAGACCATTAATATTAGGCAAAAACAAACAGTATGGCATTGGACTCGATAAGATTAATTCCATGACTTACTCATGGTATAATATTAGTGAGGATTTTAATAACAAAGTGATCATGTATCACAATGGTACAGATTGGAAAACTATTGATTTTAGAAATGGAAATTACAGTTATGGTGATATTGATAATTATATAAAAGAAACATTGACTGTACACAATGGTTAAACTGATGACTCACCTGTCCCGATACGATTTGAGTTTGATTTATCAAGTTTTAAATGTTTAGTAATCATTCATAATAATTTCATGCTTGATTTAAGAGAAACAAACTTTCACACCTTAATCGGGTTTGACAAAGATGCGGTTATTAGAGAAACTAAATTTGGAACTGTGACACCAAACATAACAAATTCTATCGATACATTATATATAATTATCCACTGTGACATGAATAATTCTATTGTTGATGGATCTTACGGGGATGCCATTTATGAAATAAGTACAGCTGCTCTTACGAGAGCGTATCCTTTTAAAAATGAACCGATGAGAATCGGGTTCTGCGAAGTAAACAAAACGATCATTAACAGTATTAATATTTACATAACCGATTTCTTTGGTAAGATTATTAATCTTAATGACGTCCACACATCATTTCGATTTGTCTTGAAGGAATTAATTTATATGGCATGTTTAAAAAATGTTTATGACACTAATACGGGAACATATACTCAAGTTGATCGATTAACTGGAGCTGGCATATTTGACATTTTGTCAAAAGTAGGATCAAAGATATTCAGCGAGTCTGTGAAAACAGCAGGCAAGAAAGCATTAGAAACTGCTGGTAAACAAATCATAGAAAGCGGTTCTAAAAAACTTGGAGATGAAGTAGGAAAAATGGCTGCTGATAAATTAGTTCCAGTTATTAAACCTAAACCAAAAGGTGAGATGATTTTAAAAGAACTTACAAAGGCTGCAGCAAAAGATGTAGCTAAAGTTGCGGCTGATGATATAATTGAAGAAGATGTAAATAAAAAAATTAACAGATTACTTTCTGGAAGGGGAATTCATGCGATAATTAATCGATTAATTAATAGAAAATAATATAATTACTAGTATATATAAATGTTTCGAGGTAACCAATATAATACTAGATATGAACATGTGCCTATTCAGTTAGATACCCCCATAACACAACCAGGAAATAATACCAGACAAATGAAAAGTGGTAACCAATTTACACTAAATGAAAGAAGTTCTTACTTTGATTGATATAACGCATATTTTGAAATCAGTTTTCGAGTAAACAAACTTGCTGATGGAGCCAATTTCGCAGCCGCCGATGAAATTGTTCTAATTAACGATGCAGCTTCACTGATTGATCAAATGCAAGTAAAACAAAATGGCAAAATAGTTTACGATGGAAATAATCTTCACAGATTTGTTAATGTCAAAATCTTGCTTGAAATTTCTGACGATTATGTAAAGACAACCGGAACAAACGAATACTTTTATTTAGATAATACGGCTGTAGCAGAATCTCGAGATGATCAAGCTGGTTATTATTCAGGATTTGCGATTCGTCATGCTTTAATCATAACTAATCAAAAGGTTGACTCTATAATCCCATTAAATAAATATTCCTTCTTTGGAGGCTTGGAAACAAACATGCTTCCTCCTAGTCAGATTCAAATCAGCTTGCAACTGGCAGATGATAATGTGCTAATTTTCAAAGCTGGTGGCGATGATGGTCGAGTAGTTATTATTAAATTAGTTTTGTGGTTACCTAGAATGATATTTAACTCAGATGGTTTAAGTTATGTAATGACAAATCATATGACATCAACAAGATGGACTTATCTTCGTGAAATGATACAAGAAAGCGGAAGTTCTCAACAAACTGAATCTGTATTTAGAATAACGGCTGGTGTTAAAAATCCCAAACATGTGTTTGTGTATTTGCAAAGGTCAGACAAGAGTTCTTCTCAAACACAAAATCCTCATCTTTTGGATACGTTTAAGGTAAATGCAGCTAATACTAATTGTTATATACAATCAGCTAGACTGGAAGTTGGAAATGGAGTTTATTATCCAGAAACCGAATATAGTTATGCACATATCGTGAGAATATTCAGAGATGTTATTAATTATTCTTCCAAGCAAAAAACACTAGAACTTTACTCAATGTGGTTAATTTTAAAACTCTTTTCGGAATGATACATTTTGATTTGAGTTACAAGGAAAATGAAGTTAGTATTGATCCAAAACAACTAAGTTTGAGATATAAGCTAAATATACCTCCGGCGGCTCCTTATAAAGTGTATGCTCTGGTTCTCTATGAAGTAGATGTAGTTATTGATACTGTCGGAAATGAACTAGTTATTGTTTAATCTAACTTATAATATAAATGACTTACGTAAATTATTCAGTAAATTTAACAGATGGGCAAAAACAGAGTTTAGCGAGGGCTTATGAGGATAAGAGTGAATTAACACTCAGGTTAAAAAATAACCAACTAACTGGGAATTTTCCTTTGCAACTAACAGCTACCCAGATTAACAAAGCTGAATCTGATGGGCGGGGATTAGATATAAGTATATCAAAATCACAAATGAGATCTCAGTCTAAGAATGGATGCTTTTTAGGTGCATTAGCTGGTTTGTTGACTAAAACAATATTACCAACAGTTGCTAGATTTACTCCAAAGATATTAGGGCCTTTGGCAACAGGGGCACTTAGTGGTCTGGCAAGTACTGGAATTGGTAAAATATTTGGAAATGGAATGGTAACTGTTCCTGCTGATAAAAAACAAACACTTTTAAAATCAAAAAAAATTAAGAGCTGCACAAAAAAATAAAATAGCAAAGTCAAAAGGTTGCTGCACTATTAAACTAACAAAAAAAAAAGCGGAGACGTACTGGCATGTGCATCTAGTAATAAAACGGTAACTGTTCCCAGTAATAACAAACAGCAAGATGTAACGGCAACTGTTACTAGTGATAAAAAAAAACACTTCTAAAATCAAAGAAATTAACAGCTGCGCAAAGAAACAAGATAGCAAAGTCAAAAGGTCGCTGCCCTGTTAAACTAACTAAAACACAACAGCAGGACGGAGGATTTCTTGGAATGCTTGCATCATAGGAATTCCGTTGATCGGATCTCTTATTAGTGGCTTAACTGGAAAAGGTTTGCAAGTAGATAGAAGAGAACAAGGTTTGCAAGTAGACTCACAAATTAGACCGTACAGAAGTATCTCATTCATAAAAAAAAAAAAATAATTAAAAATGAACCTATATCTAACTTATATATAATAAAATGGGTTAAGCAGCTAGGTATACAGAACTTCAGCGGGGTGTACAGCAAAAACAAATTACCAGCAAAACAAAATAAACAAAAATGTGGTATTATTAATCTTGATGATCATATTGGACCTGGTACACACTGGACTTGTTACTATGATAATTATTACTTCGATCCGTTTGGTCTGAGCCCACCAAAAGAAGTTTTAACGTATATACCTAATATAAAATACAACACCATTCAATATCAAGATAAGGCAAGTGTCCTGTGCGGATATTTCTGTTTGTACTTTGTCAAAAAGTTACAAGAAGGAAATAGTGTGTACGATATTCTTTACCCAAGGATCATACCCAACAACAAAAAGAAGGCCATACAGTCCAATTACCAACTCCATGGCAACACACTGGACGTAGAGGAGGCCAGTAAATACTTGGGAGTCACCATCAGCAACAACCTCTCATGGGACCGGCATATCCAGAACACAATTGGTAAAGGCAACCGAACTATTGGCTTCCTGAGAAGGAACTTAAAGGAATGCACGCCTTAGGTCAAAGCAGCCTCGTACACCGCTATGGTTAGACCAACACTGGAATACGCCTCCACTGTCTGGGACCCATACCACCAGACCACTGTCAAAGCACTAGAGCAGGTCCAACGCCGTGCCGCCCGCTGTCTTCAATGACTACTCCAGCAAATTCCCAGGATGTGTCACTAAGATGCTGAATGACCTCAACTGGGAATCGCTAGAGATCAGACGAAGACATAACCGACTGTCCATGCTATACAGAATACAGCTCGGTACAGTTGACATCCCCTTGGAGAAGTACTTGCACGCCAGTGACACCCATACAAGAGGACAGCACCGATTCTTCCAGGAGAGAATAACAGACAAGGCCTACTACAATTCATTCTTCCCAAGAACGGTGAGAGATTGGAATACACTCCCGTCTACAGTGGTCTCCTCGCCCTCACTGGAAGAATTCAGATCACTCCTCTTGGTGTGATCTGCTACTTCATGACGACAAAGACAGCAGTGTAAATAATTTTACCAATTTTAACTGTACATAGTTTTTGGACTAGCTGTGCGCCATCAGCATGCCTAGTCACGCAGAGCTAATTACGATCTATGAAGATCCCAGCTCTTTACCTGGAAGAAGAAGAAGTATGTTTTAGCAAAAAATGATAGAAAAATGTTAAGAGCAACTTTTGCAGCTTGTGGTATTACTAAAACAAAGTTTGTTAAAAACACAGAAGGTGGAAATATTGATATTCATAAAGCTTTGCTTCCTTTGCTACCCAAAAAGGGGCTAACACTTCCTGGTTATAAATATTGCGGTCCGGGTAATCCGCTTGATAGCGGAGAGCCGGTAAATGAATTAGATGCTGTTTGTAGAGATCATGATTATTGTTATGATAAAAATCCTAGTAATAAATCAATGTGTGATACAAACATGCTTGCCGGTTTGAACTCTAACAAGTCTAAAACTATTGGAGAAAAGATTGCTAAGAATTTGATAGTAAAACCAGTTATAAGTGCAAAATATAAACTAGGACTCGGAAACCCAAAAAACTAGAAAAGGCGTTGGAATGGACTGACAAGTTAGCAGATGAACTTCATAAACCTATACGAAGAAAGTTCACTCAACGCCGTGTGATTGTTAATGAAATTGATAAAATATGGTCTGCTGATTTGGTTGATATGCAATCGTTTTCAAAGTATAAGAAAGGTACTAAATACTTACTTACTGTTATTGACGTGTTTAGCAAATATGCTTGGGTTGCGCCGGTTCCAAATAAAACTGGTTTAGAAATTATCAAAGCGTTTCAACAGATAATCAGTACAGGAAGACAGTGTAAATTGTTGTGGGTTGACCAAGGTGTGGAATTTTATAACAAGACTTTTAAGCAGTTTCTTGATGATAATAATATTAAAATGTATCACACGTTTAATTTTGGGAAAGCTGTAGTAATTGAACTATTTAACAGAACATTAAAAGAAAAGATGTGGAAATATTTTACAGCTAACAATACAAATACGTATTTAGACGTGTTACAAGAAATGGTTAACAAGTATAATAATACAAATCATCGGAGTATTAAAATGACACCAACTAAAGCTAGTGACGAGAAAAATAAAGGAACGGTGTATTTCAACTTGTATGGAAAGATGAAAAGTACTCAAATTAAGCCAAAGTTTAAAATAGGGGATAATGTTAGAATTAGCAAATATAAAAGAAGGTTTGAGAAAGGGTATACCCCAAATTGGACTGAAGAAATATTTGTTGTTGATGAAAATAGTTTAGTGTAATACCCTTAAAATTATTTATAATAAACCTTACATTGAGTACCTATGTGTTCCCATGCATCATATATACATATCTGTATTGTTTGTTTTATATATTTTGATAATTTAACAGATTTTTTTTACTCAGTAAAACAGAGCAAAAAAATACTTAAATACGTTGACAAAATGGACACATTATAAAAAACAAATAGTAAATATCAAACATTCTTTTTATTGTTTATAAACACTTTAAGTTAAATACCCTACACAGAAAATAGAAATAAATAAAGGAATAAGCTGTTTATCCCAATAAAAATAACGCCTTTTTCTGAAGGGACGGACATTACATATAACATTTGATATTTCGTATATATTTCTATTAATAAATGCTTTTATTTGTTATATTAATTATGGAATATATATGCATACCTTTAGAGTAAGACGATATTTTGTTGTTTCTTCAAACTGACCTTGGCCAGTAGAGCTAATAACCAGTAAAATTATTTTTTAAAGCTAAATCTTAATTTCAGGGAAGAAATAAATTCTTATTTCAAACGACAAAACTATTTTAACAGTGATGAATTCTGAATACTGTATCATTATTTATGTGCTAATAAGACATATGGGTATACACATTATTGAAGTCATAGGTAGTGTTTTTTGTTCAAACGTTCAATAAAGTACTATTTTATGAACAATTGTCAACTGCATTATATCAAAATGTTCCTTATAAAAATCGCTATACAATAAATATAAAACACCTGCTTTAAATGTAATGGCTTAAATTGACTTTTAAAATGTCATAAAAACATTACAGGCAAAATATGCCCGATTTCGACAATTTGAATGTTAAAATTAATGACTTAGGATTAGGATTATCAGATTTTTACGAAATGTGAAGCACATTATTAAAACATCATGTCTTCAAACTCAAGACATTTGCTTGAAATCATAATTAATAACATGTAGGATTCAGCTTGTACATGTTGTTTTTTATACCATTGGCCCATTTACTGTGCATCAGGCCATATACATTTACTGTGCATCAGGCCATATACATTTACTGTGCATCAGGCCATATACATTAACTGTGCATCAGGCCATATACATTTACTGTGCATCAGGCCATATACATTTCACATTTACTTTATTTTATTATGCTCAGTATCTGCTTAAAGGATTTTTTCCCCTGGTACAAAACAAGATTCAACGTTGTTTATCTCAAACACGTCTGCATACTCTTCCATGAAACTTGCAGTACCTCATCTCATTATCCTATTTAGAAACATAAAAATGATTTCAAAACTGAAATAATATAAGAGGTTTTAATAGGGCAATTTAAAGTGAATTCAACAGGAATTAGAACTCAACAGTATCAATATAATTTTACAATAAAAGTTGCAATATGTAACCTTGATATCCTTAGCTACCTGATGCTATCATTCAAAATCTCAAATAATCCTGTCAAAGTTGTTTTTAAACAAACAAAATCAATGTTCATATTCAATGTAGAAATTAAATGCATACCTATGCTATGTACATACCTGGTCATGGTGTTTGACTGGTCACTACCTGTACACATTCTATTTATAGATTATGCTACTCACGGTATTTGATTTCAAGACAGGTGATTTAAGCAAAAGTTGTATAAAACAACTTTGTACATATGTTTCACTTTTTTTAATGGCTGGTACAACCTAGACAATTATATCAAGGTAATATATTGCAAGTTATATGTAAAATATTAGCCTGATATTGATGAGTTCTAATTCCTGCTAGATTCTCGGCATAGTGCACTGTTTAAAAACATCGTCATAATTATTTGTTTTAGTATATTGGCTTTTATACTATGATGTTTATGATATTGATGTGATATACCGTACGATGTTTATGATATTGATGTGATATACCGTACGATGTTTATGATATTGATGATGTGATATACCGTTCGATGTTTATGATATTGATGTGATATACCGTACGATGTTTATGATATTGATGTGATATACCGAACGTTTCATGCAACAATATTAAGTGTTTTTTTGTACTCATCCTACGTTTAACTGCTATTTGTATAGAGTACATTTACCTTAAAACATACGGACAGTGTCACTTTAAGGGATTTCTCTTTATTTTATGTTTTTTTGTTTTGGGGAACGTGTCGCAAATCACACAAATAGCAGGCATATATATATTGTTAAATGTTATTAATTTTAATTAAGTCTAAACTGAAAAGATAACAATGAGATACATTAATGTATAATACAGACCGGACACTATGTTTTGTAAAAGCTTTCACCAGTGTCAAAGTACTACATACATGTATCCTACCCAGAAAATGTTCAAAATGAATGAATAACCAAGAAGAAGTTCAGAGTAAAAATCATTTATTAAATATTGAATGCTTTCAAAATTGGATGTGATTTAATTAATAACATTTATAAGCAACAACCAACCTGATTAAATGGATTATAAGTTAAAAGAAACTGTCTGACGGTTGTTCTTAATAAAGGACACATGCTAAGGAAAATTGTCATCATGTAAATATTGAATAAAACCATTCCACATTAATATACATACACATATAATAATATTGATTTTTAAAAATTTGGAGTATTTGTTTTAAAGCAGCTATCCCGTCAACAAGAGCTAAATGTTACATGTGTACACCGTTTTAACTTACATGTACATATTTTGAGAACCCAAACTCTATAACAACAAAATATAAACGGCTTTAACTAGCCTGGCCAAACCCCAGGTAGGAGTGTCAAATTGAGAGTTACCAAACTCAGAATTCATTTTACGAATATTGTCATGGGTTTTTAAGAACCCGTTAATAAACCTATGCTTTTAATCGGCGCACATAATTACATTACTCATGTGACCTGAACACCTGGACAGAGCTTTCAAATTGATAAACGGTTTTGTTGTATAACTGTACTCTGTATACTAGTTGTTTGGCGGGTTAGTTAATTTTTTTACATTTTTCAAAACTTTAAATTGAGGGTATTTGTTAAATAAGTATTGAGTAAAATACTCCGCTTAAGCCATCAACAACTTAAGAAATTAAAGAAAACTATTTTTAGTTGGCAGATAGACTAGTGAAACAGCAAACCAACGATTTATGGTTTTTCGAGAAGTTTAAAGGGACACACAACAATCGGAAGTTGTAATCAAGCATTTACATTTAGTGTTTCGATTTATTGTTCAAGCATCATTTTGCCTTTCACCGACTTGCATATTATTAAATAAAATTTTGAAATTTCATTTTCTGTTCTTATACTTCTAAAGGTTAAAGTATATTATTGGTACTACAATATAGTCAAGAGTTAATTACACGCAAAATCAATTTGCCTTTTAATGTTCTTGTAATTAATACTAATGATTTTAAACAAATGCATGATATGCAGAAAAACTAACAGGACTCGCGAGTTTTAAAAATTTAAACATTGCCACGTGTCCCTTTAACATAGAGAAGTTCTTCCACCAATGTTAGAATCGATTCTTACAGATGACGATATGTATTCAGTACTGGTTCTACCCAAGAATACGTGGGAGTTTTATTTTAAATTGACTTTAAAAATAATAGTAGTTCATAGCCTAAAATGTGCTGGTAACAATTATCTCGTTTCGCAACAGTTCTTTCATGGAGGATTATTATGTAAACATGTATTTAATATGAAATATATTTAAAATTAAAATCAATTTTGGCTAGTTTTGTGCACTCGGTTAGTGCTGTTGGGACCACCTCTGTAGTGTAAAAAAGCATGCTTTTGTTTGTAAACAACCACAACTTTGAAATAAATAATCGATCACATGTTTCTAGTCGTGTTATTGCATATATTATAATGATTAAATAACACATGGCCAGAGCATAAATTCAAAACTATTGATGGGACAACAATGAAACTTCACACAATGGTTGGGATATAATTATTACAGTAAGTTTCCTTAAGGCTATCACTTTCTTACTTTAGCTTTGTTTAAAAAACGTTCTACCTCTATGTGGCAGGCCTATCCCCAGGGATTAGACATCACTGATGACACCAGAGAAGGGTATATAACCCGGTACATGTAGGGCTATTTGTGGTAGACCATGTTGCTCCTAGTGATGGGAATTAGTCTGTTTGTCTGAGTATCTCCCTCACCTCACCGCTTAAAGACTAGCTCAGTTAAACTGCACCCGCAACCCACCCGCAACCTACCCCCATATAAAGACTAGTTAAATTAAACTGCTAATATTGTTAAAAAGTAAAACAAAATAAATATTGCAAAGAAAGGGAGACATTTCAGGCTTTGTCTATTTATATCAATCCGTTACATGAACCATCAGGACCTCTTTAGAATACTTCAAGTGCCACAGAAGTTCCATTACGACAGTATAACAGAAGGATAGAGAGAAGAAGAGATAGTGTTATAGTATATGTACATAGTAAAGGGCTTACTACATATTTATACTATATCACTTTACACTATAAAGTTCTAGGCTTAGACACTAACACTGTTCTTCTCTCTACGACTTCATTTTCCAGATCCTGTTTTACAACACACGAAAACACCACTTGTATCTAATAAAACTAATTCCAGTGTAGCCTTTGAAATGGTTTTAATTTAATATAATTAAACTTTCTAGCGATACAGTTAAAACCGCTTTCCAATGATGAGTGCAAACTGTCTTCTGACGGCATTTTGATTCACTGCGTCGGAAAACACCTCTGCATTTAGTAACAAAATATACATGTGACAGCGATCGACCAATCAAATATGGTGTCATGTATCGTATGATCGTCTCATATCCTGGTTCACTAATTGATCGTCAAAAGGTCAATAACATAGAATGTGTATCGTTACAGCTGCGCGTATTAAATAATTTGGAACGAAGTGGTAATGACGTCCGCTGGCTAGGGAGTGTACTGAGTCCGTTATACGGGTTATTTTACATACGACTTTGAGGGCTGTCTTCATAATAAACACCTTAACCGCGTGTGCCATTTATTTTCAATAAGACTTCCTAGTTGTGTGAATAATTTATCACAAGTTGTACATGTATGCGGCTTTTCGCCAGTGTGTATTAGCATGTGCCTATTGCGATTTCCTCGGTCTGTGAATGACTTGTTACATACTGCACATGTAAACGGCTTTTCACCAGTGTGTATTAGCATGTGCTATTTGAGACTTCCTAGGTATGTGAATGATTTATCACATTTAGTACATGTAAGCGGCTTCTCGCCAGTGTGTATAAACATGTGTGCCTATTGAGATGTCCTTGCTCTGTGAATGAATTGTTACATACTGCACATGTAAACGGCTTCTCTCCAGTGTGCTTTAACTTGTGGCTTTTGAGACTTCCTAGGTGTGTGAATGATTTATCACATTTAGTACATGTAAACGGCTTTTCACCAGTGTGTATTAACATGTGCCTATTGAGATTTCCTCGATCTGTGAATGACTTGTTACATACTGCACATGTAAACGGTTTTTCGCCAGTGTGTATTGACATGTGTCTATTGAGATGTCCTCGATCTGTGAATGACTTGTTACATACTGCACATGTAAACGGTTTTTCGCCAGTGTGTATTGACATGTGTCTATTGAGATGTCCTCGATCTGTGAATGATTTATCACATTTAGTACATGTAAACGGCTTTTCACCAGTGTGTATTAACATGTGCCTATTGAGATTTCCTCGATCTGTGAATGACTTGTTACATACTGCACATGTAAACGGTTTTTCGCCAGTGTGTATTGACATGTGTCTATTGAGATGTCCTCGATCTGTGAATGACTTGTTACATACTGCACATGTAAACGGTTTTTCGCCAGTGTGTATTGACATGTGTCTATTGAGATGTCCTCGATCTGTGAATGATTTATCACATTTAGTACATGTAAACGGCTTTTCACCAGTGTGTATTAACATGTGCCTATTGAGATTTCCTCGATCTGTGAATGAATTCTTACATACTGCACATGTAAACGGTTTTCGCCAGTGTGTATTGACATGTGTCTATTGAGATGTCCTCGATCTGTGAATGATGTATCACATTTAGTACATGTATGCGGCTTCTCGCCAGTGTGTATTAACATGTGAGTATTGAGATTTCTTCGTTCTATGTATGACTTGTTACAAACTGCACATGTAAACAGCTTTTCGCCAGTGTGTATTAACATGTGCTTTTTGAGATTTCCTTGTTGTATGAATGAGTTATCACATTCAGTACATGTATGCGGCTTCTCACCAGTGTGTATTAACATGTGACTTTTGAGATGGCATAGCTGTATGAATGATTTATCACATACTGTACATATATGCGGCTTCTCGCCATTGTGTAGTAACATGTGACTATTAAGATTGGCTCGTCCTGTGAATGCCTTTTTACATTCTGTACACGTAAATGACGTCTGGCATGACATGTCACACTCTTCACAAATGGAATGTTTCTATTCAGTGTGTATACGCCTGTTTTGGTTTAATTCTGATGACGTTGTCAACCTTTCCTTATAAGCATTAACATATGCACTGACAACAATACTCGGAGCATGACTGCATTTACATTTCTGATTGATTACTGTCCATACTCTGTGCGTGTAGGCGACTTCAAGCTGTATTGCAATAGGCAACTACGATCACTTATAACAATCCTCTTGCCTCTGTATATCAACTCTCTACTGCGCTTTTATTTGATGTATAGACTTATAACAATCGAACACAATATAGTCAATGTTTGAGTTAATGTGGAAAAGTCAGTTGAATTCCCACACATTAATACACGAAAAGTAGACTTTAGAATTCAATTCACCACAATGCATGGCAGTATAATCGACCGTCCTTTAAAATGCCTGCATTCATCCTCAGGAAAAGGTTTTGTTTTTCTTGAATCAATGATATTCTGCTATAGGAAACAGCTGATGTTTTACTTCTTTCGTTTTCACCACCTGCAGGAAGAAAATGTGCAAGAAGAAAATGTTCACATTCCGTTTAGTTGTTTTTACACTGTTACATGCGCGTGACCAGTTGCCGACATACACTATTTAGAGAACAACACTATATTTACTTGACTGTTTATGTATATCGGCCTAATACAGGTAACCAACTAATAAGTTTTATTATTAATAACTGACCTAACTTCGGAAAGAATGTAACGCCTATTTGTCTGAGAACGCATCAACGGCAAACGGCTTTTCGAAATAGATGTACCTTGCACACAATATGGAAAACACAGGCAGAATACTCCGACGATATGAGAAAACACCGTTGCTACATAGGCAATACTCGAAGACAAATAGCTGCTACTCGAACATAAATACAGTGCATGTATAGTGTGCCTCTGTACTTGATAACGAGGCACATGTAGACTATGATTCGGCAAATTATGTCTTTAAATATACAACGTGATATCAACCATTATCTGGAGTTAATGGATTTACAACTGGTATGCACACTGAACAATAACAAAATTCACTTTATTTGTATTTCTAAATGCACGAACAGTAAACAGTTGTTTGGGTATGGTACATTGTATTATTTCGTCAAACTAAATAAAAGATACTTTGGCAAAATGTGTACAAATGTGTTATCTGATCAAGTTTTCAAATCTTTAAACTCTATGTTATTACAACACATTTGTATGGAAAACAACAACCTATTCATGGTTTTCTTTGAATATCTTGCGAAACAAAATGAGTTTCACATTTTAGAGAAAAAGTGCTAACCTATTGCCACCACACCACTCTTATATATACGAGTGCACTGAAGAGTATAGAGACCAACATTAGAAGTCGTATCACTCGAGGCTTTAAACTGGGGGATGAATAAATATACTATTGTTCAATGTGTCAGAGTATGTATAAGGTCAAATAAATTATGCATGTGTTTACTGAACATTGCTGAAAAAAATAGGGTAGGTAGGTTGGTTTTTTTTTGTTGGTTTTTTTGGCGAAGTTACATTTAAAGTGGCGATGAGCTTTGATGAATGTAAAAATGTATTTTAGTTGATTTTGGTGTAATTTTGATAACAAATCAACTTTTATTCAAAAATCTCAGAATATAACATTGGACCAGCTTATTTCAGCACCTTGCGGTAGGAGTTTTTCATATATGTATTTTGGGGTTGGTGAGTCAAATCTCGATTGAAATGAGAGATTTGGTCCAGAAACCCTATGAAACATTTTTGGGGTTGTTGGGTGTAATTTTGATAACAAATCAACTTTTATTCAAAAATCTCAGAATATAACACTGGACCAGCTTATTTCAGCACCTTGGGGTAGGAGTTTTATAAAAAAAAATCATATTTTGTTGATTTCGTGTTTATTCGTTGATTGTGGGTGTACATTTTGATAACAAAATCAACACATTTGTTTTGTATTAAAGAAACATTTTATAATTATAAAAATTACAAAATCAGACTATTTTTCGATGTAATTTTGATAACTATTTAAAAAATCTAGGTGATGAAAATTTGTCAAATTATATAATTCAAACTTACAATCTTCACTACCCTAAGATCTTAAGTAGTTTTAATAAATCAAGTAAATCACCATTTTCATGGTGATTTATTATATATGTATTTTGGGCGTTTCAGGATCAAACTCAAGTTGGTCCAGAACGCCCATAATACATATATATTGACATGTTATGAGTGACCTGACTTCCATGCTCTTCCTGAATGTATGACCGTCAGGAAGGATGGGGGACCTAGGTGTTGTCAAATTCTGTGGTTGACATAACCAAGAGCCGTTCTTGCCTCCCAGACAGCTGAACAAATATTCAAAGTTATAATGTCAAATGTTAATTGACCATTTAAATAGTTTTGTAAAAGTGTTGACTTACATGTATATTACTTCTCTAACATCAGAAAGTAATAAATATTTATAAATTTCTCATGTTTGTTATTATGAGGTTGAGTTCAGAAAAGTATTATGGAACGGCATACTTCTTCAAGAAGTTATGATGCAGTAGTCGATGCCAATGCTTAGTGCTGAGAAGCAAGTACATTAATATTACTATTGTAGAAACAAACTTACGACAGGTGGCCTAGAACTCTGGGCATTTACTGACCTGTTTGTGGTACTTGTCAAACATTCAACAATCAATTCGTTATGGAGAGTGCACGCCATAACATTGAGCGCTTCCATGTGCTGACATTTTTGAAACCGAGTCAAAACAGCACTGGGAGACGCCATTTTGATTGTTTTATACCAGTCCTATGCACCGTATACCGTGAAATTCACACGCTTTCAAAACCGTACCACGAAATTGAAAATTGCACCGTGATCGCGTGAAAAAATAATCAGCATTTTTTTTTTCAGTTTTTTTTAAATCAAAAAAAAAAGAGTCGGGGTTGTTTTCAGACGTTCGGTCGGGTTACGGTAAACTCAGGCATAATTTTTTTTAGCCTCATGTAAATTTGTAAATATACCAGTAAATGGAGAGTCAACCAAAGTAAATATTTTATATATTCCGTGTAATTAACACGCAAAACATGCTTAGTACTGGTTCTACCCAGGAAGACATCGAGAGTGATTCAAATAAGGTCATAGAGCTTTCGTTACAATCGTGGTAAAATAAATAAGTTTAAACTAAACATGTGTTAATTCTGTTAAAGTATTTATCCCATAATATTCCGAAGCCAAGCTCGAAAACGACATTTCAAACGCATAATAGTCGGAGTTTACCACTACGGAAACTGACAAGGATTGAAATCGGAAATACCCCTTGCGGAAACTATTTTTAGATAAAGAGAAATTGAGACTGCCAATTGTGATTAAAACACTATATGCACCTAGGTACAAGCGTGTTGTTGCCGTAGACCATATTAACGTATCATGCACACACGTTTAGTTCGTCATACGAGGGGCGTTCAATATGTAATGCCACTATGGTCCTAAAATTTAATTATGGTCCATTGTTGTAGTTATTGATACGGATTATGTTAAAATGAACCTTTCCTCCATTAATTTATCAAGTTTCAGATACTTCCATCCAATGAAAAATGTTTTTTAAGACATGTAAAGTATACTGAACACGCCAAAAACGGAAAAAAATATTTAGACTAAAAATCAGATTTCGACGGCCAATATGGACTTTTCTTGCCTAAACCACAAACTTTTATATCTTACATCTGAAAATGTTAGCAGTTTTTATTTGTAATGTGTTTATTTTTGGGTTCATTGCTCCTTAAATGTTGTCAGTGCGACAAACTATAGCTTAAATTGTATGCTAAAAAAGCGAAGAGCAACTTCAGGCTTTAATATTTTTGGAGCGGTGTAACTAAAATTGTTGATTTTATATTAAATCTTTGGAGTAGGGATCCTTCGATTTGTTACCCATGTATTTAAAACCATTTTCCGTCATATCTTCAAACTGAATTTAACTATTATTTTTATTGGAATTTGATATTTTCAGAACTTTTATATTTTCAGAACTTTTATATTTCCAAGTAAACGGCATTTCTTGCCTTGGATTTTATCGTTGTTTTGTATTGAAAACATCGTTTACGTAATATTTACACATACTTCTAGTTACAACAAAAGTTTGAATAAACTACTTTGCTGCAAAATGCTTTTTTTTTTTGAATCCGGCATTACGACCTATGCAAATCCATTACACTTTCCTGCCGCTTTTTAAGGCAGTGTATATGACTGGGTGTTTTCAAATGCATTGAATATTGACTTATAGTCATCGGACCAATAAGAATTTGGTATCATTGTATTGGTTATGCATTGAACCATGCAATCATTTAAACTGCACGAGTTCCACGATGATATTAACAAAGTAATAGGTGGATGGACGTTACATATTGAATCCCCCTCGTATATCATATCCACTTATCGCACGAATGTTTATTTCACCATAGATGATATTCACTTATAACACAAACTTGTTTCCCGCAGATCATTTTCACGTATCACGCACACACGTTTAGTTAACCGTATCTATTTTTTTTAGTTCGCCGTAGATCATATTCACGTATCACGCACAGACGTTTAGTTCGCCGTTGATCATATTCATGTAACATATACAAACGTATAGTTCGCCGTAGATCATATTCACGCATCACGCACGCACGTTTAGTTCACTTTAAATGATATTCACTAATCATATTCACGTATCACGCGCAGACTTTTATTTCACCGTAGATCATATTCACGTATCACATACCAACGTATAGTTCGCCGTAGATCATATTCACATATCACGAACGCACGTTTAGTTCACCTTAAATGTTATTCACTTATCATGCACACACATTTAGTTCACCGTAGATCATATTCACATATCACGCACATACGTTAAGTTCGGAGTAGATCATATTCACGTATCACGCACACACGTTAATTTACCGTAGGTCATATTCACGTATCGCGCACACACGTTAAGTTCGCAGTAGAACATATTCACGTATCACGCACAAATGTTTACGCATGTGTCCTTATATATTTCATGACTTTGAATCCGGTGTTCCATATGATACACTTGACCAAATCGGTTGATCAGATACACGTATCCACTCTGATGTATTCCCAGTATGTATGCGCGTATGCCTGTTAAGATTGCCTGACGTGGTAAATCGTTTACTGCACACGCTACACTTATATGGTGTCACTCCTGTATGTATTTGCATATGACTGTTAAGCTTGCATGAGGCGGTAAATCCTTTACTGCACCATGCTACTTATATGATGTCTCTCCAGTATGTATGCGCATGTGTGTTTTAAGATCGCCTGACTGTGTGAATTCTTTACTGCAAACACTACACTTAAATGGTTTCTCGCCAGTATGTATGCGCATGTGTCTTTTACGATCACTGGACTCAGTAAACCCTTTACTGCACACGCTGCACTCATATGGTCTCTCCCCAGTATGTATGCGCATATGCCTGTTAAGATTGCCTGACGTGGTTAATCGTTTACTGCACATGCTACACTTATATGGTGTCACTCCTGTATGTATGCGCATATGGCTGCTAAGCTTGCCTGAGGCGGTAAATCCTTTACTGCACACGCTACACTTATATGATGTCTCCCCAGTATGTATGCGCATGTGTGTTTTAAGATCGCCTGACTGTGTAAATTCTTTACTGCAAACACTACACTTAAATGGTTTCTCGCCTGTATGTATGCGCATGTGTATTTTACGACTACCGGACTCAGTAAACCCTTTACTGCACACGCTGCACTTATATGGTGTCTCCCCAGTATGTACGCGCATATGACCGTTAAGATTGCTTAAATCGGTAAATCCTTTATTGCACATGCTACACTTATATGGTGTCTCGCCTGTATGTATGCGCATGTGTTTTGTAAGATCGCCCGACTGTGTACATTCTTTACTGCACACGCTACACTTATATGGTGTCTCGCCTGTATGTATGCGCATGTGTGTTTTAAGCTCGCCTGACTGTGTAAATTCTTTACTGCACACACTACACTTAAATGGTTTCTCGCCTGTATGTATGCGCATGTGTATTTTACGACCACCGGACTCAGTAAACCCTTTACTGCACATGCTACACTTATATGGTGTCTCGCCTGTATGTATGCGCATGTGTTTTGTAAGAATGCCCGACTGCGTAAATTCTTTACTGCACAAGCTACACTTATACGGTGTCTCGCCTGTATGTATGCGCATGTGCTTTTTAAGCTGGTACGACTGTGTAAATCCTTTATTGCACACGCTACATTTATATGGTTTCTCGCCTGTATGTATGCGCATGTGAAATTTAAGATGGCCTGACTGGGTAAATCTATTACTGTACACCGTGCACTGGAACGGCAATTGCTCTGTATCCCTGTTTATTGAAAGACGACTTTGCATGTTGTTATGTTGTCGTAATGTGGTTTCTGAAACAAAACAATGTGCATACTCAATTGATATTATGTAATAGCTTAGTTTAAGTATTACGTAATTAATACCGTCTGCGTGTAACAAGCAAATCGATAGAACCGATGGATGCTTTGTCTGAATGAAGCTGTATCAGTTGCCATAAAGTATTAAGTTAAAGGAAAAGTGTGCGGGCGGAGCGGGCGGGCGGGCGGGCGGGCGGGCGGGCGGGCGGGCGGGCGGGCGGGCGGGCGGGCGGGCGGGCGGGCGGGCGGGCGGGCGGGCGGGCGGGCGGGCGGGCGGGCGGGCGGGCGGGCGGGCGGGCGGGCGGGCGGGCGGGCGGGCGGGCGGGCGGGCGGGCGGGCGGGCGGGCGGGCGGGCGGGCGGGCGGGCGGGCGGGCGGGCGACAGACAGACAGACAGACAGACAGACAGACAGACAGACAGACAGACAGACAGACAGACAGACAGACAGACAGACAGACAGACAGGCATCTCATTGCTCTCAATTTAAACTCAAATGTTCATATTTTAGTGGTGTGAGATGTAAGGTTTCCTAAAATAAAATTATTATTGTGTCAAAACTATTAATATTACGATAAAATTCAAAATGGCGGCTTTAAAGCGCGAAAACCAGTGAAAAACTGTTTTTTAAAAAGTTAGAGTTTTAAAATTTGACAATTGCTTTATTTTAATGCAAGTTTTTTCGGCCTTTACAATCAGAAGGGAAAGGTCGAAGTCTGGCCATTTACATAGTATAAGGGTCCATAATGCATTGATTTAAAGTGTTAAAACAACGACTAGAAAGAATACAAGTACTTCTTCATTACACAATAGAACAGAACCGAACTAGAGTTTTAAGGTACACCAACACGTGTAAAAGTCATTAACACGACCATCATAGTTTAATTAAACAAGACAACTGAAGACAACTGAAGCCAAAATCAAGTCGAGTTACCTAATGAGCCAGTTAACTTATGTACTTACATGATATCATTATGCATGTATATGTACAATTTGCCGAGTCACATGATCATTGTCGTAGTTTCACATACGGTCATCTTATTTATTTCGTTTATTAAAGTTAAAACAGAAGTCACATTATAGAATAAAGAATAATCTCTCAGCTCGTATTTAATTTGGCCAGGTAGCTTAAATACTTTTTCCAAAAGAACCAAATCAGCAACGATCTGAATATATATATATATATGTATTAAGTGTTTGCCGTGTCATGTCACTGTCGCAGTTTCGAATTATGACGGATAAACGAACGAATATTTTGTTATTTAGTTCGTTTTTAGTAAAGCTAAAACAGATATCACTTTATAGAAGCAAGAATTAGCTTTTAACATGTCTTTGAATTAACCAGCTAACTCAAAATATGTTCCCAAAATCAGCAAATCAGCAACGATATGTATGTATATATATATTTATTTTTTTAATTTGGCGAGACACGTCACTGTCGCAGTTTCACATACGGTCAAACGAAGGTATTTTTTGTTATTTAGTTCGTTTTTAGTAAAGCTAAAACGCAATCACTGTATAGAATACAGAATTGTCTTTCAACTCGTCTTTGAAATAGCCAGCTATCTTAAATACTTTTCCCAAAACAGATAAATTAACAACGATATGTATACTAGGTTTTCTTAGTTTTAATATGTATGGGTAGTCAGTGACTTATACTACCGTGTATGGGTAGTAAGTGCACACGTAAGACTCACTAGTCACGCCATTGTCAGCCTTATACCTAGAGTAAAATAGATAATCCCACCCATTGACATGTATACAACTCACAGTTTGCTAAGCATCAAACTTGTTACGCCTTATTGCTGAACCTAGATGAAGGGTATTTATGGTTTCTTGTATATGGTTTAAGTATGGATTTGTTGGTTGAGTTTGTACTCGAGGCGGTTTAGATAAATACTCATTGTAAATTGTAATTGTCTAACCTGATAACTATGTCGTTTATGACACCTAGTTGCCAGTAATCAGACAGTAAGATGGTAAAACGATGTAATCGGGGTTCTTGGCAAACTAGGTGTGCACTGCGCAAAAACTTGGGACCTGCTTGGTCACCAATAGCCTACCAAAGAATCACAGAAAAACAGCCAGAGAAGTTTTTTGTTGAGACATTCAGGCAGAAAGCAAATCACTTGGAAATCTCATTAAAGACACAACACACAGCAAAGGCCAAAAATCAGAGAAGAAAGACGAATCAAAAGAGCTGCACAGAACCAAGTAAAAAAGCAAAATTAGAGTATGGACAGTCAGTTTTAATAGATACCAAAGATGTTGGCGCGGAAAGACGGGCACATATTTCTGATCAATTTTACACAAAAGTGGTTGAAAAGTCTTCTGACGACATTAAACAAGTTGAAGAAGATACTAAGGAGCAACATCTTTCAGAGAAATGTTAGCGCAATCAGGGGTAGAAATTATATTGTTCACCCCATGTGCTTTTTTTGGCAAGTTGAAATATTTTCAACTGTCAAAAATGCGTTCTAAATGGTATTTTTGTATCCTTTCTTTTCTGTGCAATACATTACTTAAGTCATATAAGATTCTGTTGTAAATGACAACAATTAACAGTTTTTGCTTTTCACTTTTGTTATTTCATCATTGATTCAATGACAGTTTTTAGCTCACCTGAGCCTAAGTCTGAAAGTGAGCTATTGTGACAGTTTTATGTCCGTCCGTTAGCTCTTCGTTAAATGACTTATCCTTAGAGCAAATGACTTGTCCTTGGATAATTTTGACCAAATTTCACATGGATGATACTGAGGTCAAATTATTCCAAAATTTTACAAATTAGGTCAATGCGACATCTAACATGACCGCCATTACCATACATGTATATGGTCAATACCTTCAAAAATCTTCTTCTCAAGAACTGCTGAACAGATTTTGAATGTTTTTATTTATTTATTTATTTATTGATCGCCATCTCATAAACTACAAAAGTTGTACAAATGAAGTTCCTATGGTAAAAATTGGCTGTGCCCAGGGGTTTCCTATCCATCCATTTACATACAAACATTATCTGTAAATATGAAGAAACCAAGTTTATTTGGAAAGAAATTTAAAAAAAACTCCCCATTTATATAGTTTCTAATCATGATATGCATTTTTTTCTAAATATTTTGAAAACTGTTTATATAACAAATATTATGCATATTACATCTATATATGTACGGTTTGTTGAGGGGAGGCCAAGCCCCGACTCTCACAGACCTATTACGGTGTGAATAAATGGATTACCATTAATTTGGTGATCGAAATTTAAAAACAAAAAAAGTTTTGCAACTTTACCTTATGTCGTACAAACTTTTCAATCTAATAATCAATTGCATTTGTTCTTTTAACTCTATGTGCATCGAAATCGTGTCTACTAACATATAGAGTAAAATAAATCAATGAGCTACAGTGAAGGTGTTCAGTGTTGTACAGAAAATATATGTAGCGAGTCAACATAGTTGTGATGTCATCATATAAACATACAACATCGTGTTATACATGTAGGTTGCATCAATTTTCAAGTTCAGCACAGCAAATGTTATTCCACTCAATTAATAAATTTAATATTAAACAGGCACTCATGTTCATGTAAGATCCTCTGCCGAACATTATTAATTGCCTTTAGTTGTCTTATAAGGCAGGTGATGCTCCTGTTGCCAGGGCAGTAACAAATCAAATCAACTGACATCTCCATGTACATATGTGCCGCAGCCCAGTTGTAGTACAGAGACACAACAGATGCAGCCCAGTTGCAATACAGATACACTCAAACGCCACAGACCAGTTGCAGTAAAGATACAGCCCTAGCGGTAAAATACTAATAATATTAATGCCATAAATGGAATTATTGTGCTTATACTGAATTCATTACCATGTCATTAACGTATGTACTAAGTCACTTTTTGCACTACTGTAACATACATGTAATGCAACAAATGTGGAGGAAGGACACTTCATTATAGGAATATTTCGTTTTATGGCTTAATCCTAATTTAAATCAATTGTATCAAGTGTCTAACTTAATGATGCTGTAAATGTAATTGACAATAGTAAATTGATTACGATAACGTATGGTCAAATAACTAACCTGTGCCTTGGTGACATGATGAACAATTCGGACTACTAAATATATGTTTTTGAAAACTAAATAGAAAATAAATAAATAATATATATATATTGATACATATGCATATTCATGAGTATGTCACACGTACACTGGAACACTGTAAACCTCATCCAAATTCAGTTCCATTAAATTCATTTTCTTTTGAAATACATGCTTCTGTTTCTGCTTAATGCACAGATTGACGATAAACAACGTTTTTTATCCACCTACAATATAAATATATAGTGAAATCGGAGTAAACAAAAATATAAAGTGTAACAAACAACACCTTTAAAGCATTTACTACAGCCATTATAAAATACCCCAAACTGTAACTACAGAGTCATTCACGACAGAAGACAAAAGTGCTCAGTAAATTTGTTGGAAGAAGAATTTCACATGAATGGTGTATTTACGAAACTACAAAGGAAACACAGTGGTTCAAAGGTACTAGAAATGAAAAGTCCGTTTTACTGACTGAAAATAATATAATTTTCAGGTTAATAAATGCCATAAATATTTGAAACAATTTCAACTGCTAATCTGTCATTACCGGCAGCTAATATCATTAATTTGGCTTTCATTCTGTTTCCCAAAATTGAACAAGGAACAAGATTTCCCTGATAGCATACTTCAATTTGACAATATATTAACATGTTATGCCTTTAGTTCTCTCAATGTGCAAAAAAAATATTAGTCCAAAAATCACGTATCGGTAATCTAGTGAAATACAGTTAAATGCCCTGGTAATTAAAATATCTATCATTTTTGTAAATCATACAGCAGGTCCAACTAACATGGAGAAGTTAGAAACTCAACCATGAGAAGCGATTGTCACCCGTGTACGCACTGTGTTTATTTGGCAGGTACTGTACACGATGTGAAGAAGGGTAGAGACGGTGAACCCACAGCTGTATATGAAGTTCTATATGACCAGCAAGACATAACATATGAAGTTTCAGATCTCCCAACAGACTTGTGCAGTGGTGCATTGATATTCATTGATTTATAGGTATATTAAATACGTACTTCGTTTATAATACTGTCTATATGCCTTGCCAATGTCTGTCTGAAAACCATATGGTCAGTAACCATATGGTCAGTTCAATTACCTGTCACAAAATGAACTTGTCCATTCAAGAATTTCATGAAACTTTTAATAACATTGTAAACACTGATATTCTGTCACTTACTGCCCACCATACCAAGCACATGCACTACTTTATTGTGTAAAGTGAAAGTCTGCATTTAATGCAAAAGTCTGTGTGGGTTGGTGATTTGAAATAACAATTGCTAAGAACGTAGGCAGTTTTAAAGGATTTTAATGGTGGTTGCATCTGCTTGGATATTTGGACTTTATTATTCAGTTAAGTTTATAGAAATATCTGGAATATATATAAGGAACTACGGTATCTAAAATAATGTTCCTTTATGAAGAATAAATATTATTTTAAAATTATAATTTCCAATTTTTACTTTAAACCAATTAGTATTATCCATTTTCATATCTTGGTTATGAGAGATTTTAATTCACTATCCATGAAAGCATAGATATTTATATGATGTACCCCACTCACTTGTTTTCTCATTTAAAAAGATAAATAGTCCTTAATTTAACTTCAAATATAGCATATTTAGTGGTATACCTTTCCATCAAAAGCACAGGTAGCTGTATCAGTGTTGGTAATCAAACAAAAATAAAAACCCGAACATGTCATTAGTTGAAAACAAACATGTAACTTGTACCGCTATTGAAAACTTCTTGTTTTGATATGATTGATTCTGATATAATGTCGACCTGTTGAAAAATTGCGATTTTTTAAGCATTTTGACTTGTCACAGAAAAACGGTTTGATTGAATTATTTTCGGTTTTCGGTTTCGAGAACTACATTCATCTGCGGTTCCAACCCGTCAAGATTTGTGGATAATTCTAGGAATTCTCATTAATTATTTTTTATTATTATTTTTTTCTTTTTACTTTTTATTCTTTTTAAATTATATATATTTTTGTTTAGTTCCCAACACTGTTACAGCTACCCCTGCCCAACAGTACAAAATATTAAAGGCCCAACTGCCGTATAAAAGCCACTAGATGGAGCAAGGGCAGGTTTTTCAGATACATTTATAATGGGTTAAATCAGGCAGTCCTTTTTCAAAATATTGAAAACTCCACCTCATAAAAAATATTAATATTTGGTACAGCAGTAAACTGATATTAAACGAAAGGTTAATATTTGGTACAGTAAACTGGTATTAAACAACTGTATTGGTACAAACATATTTGTGAAAAAGTATTTCTTATTCCTAGTTTCGTTCTTTTTTTAATCCCAACTGACAGAAACTTGACAATAGAGAGGAAAGAGCCTGTGGGGTCATGGACTGAGAAGTGTATACACGTGGTAGTGTTTACAGCAGACGACACTCAGTGTTATGGCTTAGAGATAGGCAGTAGTTATGTTGTGTGTGAACTTCAGTACTGTCGCAGTACTATGAGATGGGGCATTTGTATCTGTGACTATTCATACGACATGTGTACATCTCGCATGGTTTGTCCAGCATCGGTATCGGTGATCAGCGCATCCCAACAGTACATCAGTAGTTGTAATAAACGGCACTGTTTAGTTCCACGTTATAACGTAGAAATGTTTTCTGACGTAATGTTATCGAAGATTCAAAATCTGTTATCGTTTTTTCCCTATGACTTAAACTTTTTGAATTATAGGCGCTTTGAGGAAGTCCAATAGGAATGATATGTTTTCTAAGGTATTTTTTGACGGGAATCTATAAATGTCATCGGTTAACTGTAAATGGCCATAACTCTGCCAACAATCATCCAACTGGAACACAACGATGACATGCACAACTAGGCTTGATACTGATCAGCCTTGCCGAATTCGAAAAAATATTCGGCCAGGGGTTCAACTGCACTAGTCCGGACACAACTAGGCTTGTTACTGATTATCCATGCAACGTTTCTCTGAAATCCGGCTAGGGGTTCAGGAGAAGTAATCCGGACAAAGTTTGTGTAATAAAACATTTTAAAGGGCCATAACCCTGCCAACATTATTTCAACCAGAACACGGTGATGATATGCGCAACTAGACTGATCATCCTTGCCAAGTTTCGTAGTAATTCGGCCAGGGATCATCAGAACTAGTCCGGACAGAGTTTGTGTATCAAAACATGTAAAGGGCCATAACTCCTCAAAAACTCCTCAAAAACTCATTCAACCAGAACATGATGATGATATTCACAACTAGGCTTGATACCGAGTTTCCCTGAAATCCTTCAAGCGGTTCAGCAGAACTAATCCATACCAATTATGTGTATTAAAACCTTTAAACTCCACAAAAGAATCATTCAACCGGAACAAGCTGAAAATATGCACAACTATGCTTGGTACTGATCATCCCTGCAAAGCTTTGCTGAAATACGGCAAAATAAAGGCCTTATCATAATAATCTGGTAAAGTTTGGTAAAAATAGGATGAACAATGAAGGTGCCCTAGTGTTAACACATTTTTTAATAATTCAAAGGCCACAACTTGGTTTTACTGGTCCGATCTGGTTTTCGAACTTGACCGAGCTATCATCAATATCAACAATCTGGCAAAGTTTGGTAAAGGTAGGGTGCAAAATGGAAGCGCTAGAATGTTGAGAAGACAACCTATAGCAATTTTCGTTTATTCAAGGACAATTACTTTAGTGTTACATGTCCGATCTGACCGGTTTTTAAACTCGTCCGAGCTGTTAGACATTAACATTCTGGTAAAGTTTGGTAAAGATCATATGAAAAATGGAGGCACCAGAGTGTTGACAAGACACTATATAGCAAATTTCGTAAATTCAATGGCAATAACTCCGGTTTTACTGGTTCGATCTGACTGGTTTTCAAACTCGTCTGAGTTTTTATTGATATTAATAATCTGGTAAAGCTTGGTAAAGATCGGATGAAAAATGGAGGCACCAAAATGTTGACAGCACAAATTATAATAAATTTTGTTCATTCAAGGGCAATAACTCCGGTGTTACGGGTCCAATCTGACTGATTTTGAAACTCTTCCGAGCTTTCATTGATCTAATATTCTGGTAAAGACTGGTAAAGATCGGATGAAAAATGGAGGCACCAGAATGTTGAATGGACAAATATAATATATTTTGTTCATTCAAGGGCAATAACTCCGGTGTTACTGGTCCGATCTGACTGATTTTCAAACTCTTTCGAGCTTTCATTGATAATAATAATCTGGTAAAGATTGGTAAAGATCGGATGAAACATGGAGGTACTATTATGTTGAATGGACAAAATATAGAAAATGTTTGTTCATTCAAGGGCAATAACTCCGGTGTTACAAGGCCGATCTCGCTGGATTTCAAACTCCTCCGAATATTAATTAATATTAATAATCTGGTAAAGATTGATAAAGATCGGAGGAAAAATGGAGGCGTTAGAGTGTTGACAAGGCAACATATAGCAATTGTCGTTAATTCAAGGGCATTTACTCCGGTATTACTGCTCCGATCAGGCTTTTTTTCAAAGTTGTCCGAGCTTTAATTGATAATATTATTCTGGTAAAGTTTGGTAAAGATCGGATGAAACATGAAGGCACTATAGTGTTGACAAGACAAAATATAGCAAATTTCGTTAATTAAAATGGCAATAACTCCGGTGGTACATGTACTAGTCCGATATAGCTGGTTTTTGAACTTGTCCGATCTTTTATTCGTATTAATAATCTGATAAAGGTTGGTAAAGATCGGATTAAAAATGAAGGCACTAGAGTGTTGACAAGATAAAATATAGCAATGTAGCAAATTTCGTTAATTCAAGGGCAATAACTCCGGTGTTACCTTTCGATCTAGCTGGTTTGCAAACTCCTCCGAGCTTTTATTTATATTAATATTCTGGTAAAGTTTGATAAAGATCGCATAAAAAATGGAGGAGATAGAGTGTTGATAAGACCAAATATAGCAATTTTCGTTAATTCAAGGGCAATAACTCCGGTGTTACTGGTTCGATCTGACTGGTTCAAACTCGTCTGAGTTTTTATTGATATTAATAATCTGGTAAAATTTGGTACAGATCGGATGAAAAATGGAGGCACCAGAATGTTGAAAGGACAACATATAATAAATTGTGTTCATTCAATGGCAACAACTCCGGTGTTACTGGTCCGATCTGACTTATTTTCAAACTCTTCCGAGCTTTCCTTGATGTAATAATCTGGTAAAGTTTGGTAAAGATCGGATGAAAAATGGAGGCACCAGAATGTTGAATGGACAAAATATAATAATTTTGTTCATTCAAGGGCAATAACTCCGGTGTAACTGGTATGATCTGACTGATTTTCAAACTCTTCCGAGCTTTCATTGATAATAATAATCTGGTAAAGATTGGTAAAGATCGAAAGAAAAATGGAGGCGTTAGAGTGTTGGGAAGACAAACTATAGCACTTTTCGTTAATTCAAGGGCAATAACTCCTGTGTTACTGTTCTGATCTGGCTTATTTTCAAAGTCGATCGAGCTTTTATTAATATTAATAATCTGGTAAAGTTTGGTAAAGATCGGATGAAACATGGAGGCACCATATTGTTGACAAGACAAAATATAGCAAATTTCGTTATTTAAATGGCAATGACTCCGGTGGTACTAGTCCGATATGGCTGGTTTTCGACCTCGTCCGAGCTTTTATTCATATTAGTAATCTATTAAAGGTTGGTAAAGATCAGATTAAAAATGGAGGCACTAGAGTGTTGACAAGACAAAATATAGCAAATTTCGTTAACTAAATGGCAATAATTCCGGTCGTACTAGTCCGATATGGCTGGTTTGCAAATTCCTCCGAGTATGATAATGAAAGATCGGATAAGAAATGGAGGCGATAGAGTGTTGACAAGACAAACTATAGCAATTTTCGTTAATTCAAGGGCAATAACTCCGGTGCTACTGGTCAGATCTGTCTGGTTTTTGAACTCGTCCGAGCTTTTATTTATATTATTAATCTGTTAAAGGTTGGTAAAGATCGGATTAAAAATGGAGGCACTAGAGTGTTGACAAGACAAAATATAGCAAATTTCTTTAATTAAATGGCAATAATTCCGGTGGTACTAGTCCGAGATGGCTGGTGTGCAAACTCTTCCGAGCTTTTATTTATATTAATAATCTGGTAAACTTTGGTAAAGATCGGATAACAAATGGTGGCGATAGAGTGTTGACAAGACAAAATATAGTAATTTTCGTTAATTCAAGGGCAATAACTCCGGTGCTACTGGTCCGATCTGGCTGGTTTTCAAAATGAGCTTTCATTAATATTAATAATCTGGTTAATTTTCGTAAATATCGGACGAAAAAGAGGCCCCAAAGGGCCTGTGGACGCTCTACTGGCTAAAACGGCTATCTTTCAAGGGTTTCTCATCAGCACTTCTTTTAAAACATCCCAAAAAACACTCCACAAAACAACAACACCCACGACAGAAACATAAACTCTTGACCCATGCTATCAAATTATTGCTCTTTAAATCGTTTTAATACACACACATTTTCTGGACTAGTTCTCCTCAACCACTATTCGGCTTTCAACGAAACTTGGTTGCGTATATCATTCATTGTTTTGTTCCGGTTGAATGGTTTTTGGTGAAGTTATGGCCCTTTTAAGGTTTTAATACATAAGCTTTGTCAGGGATCATCAGAACTAGTCCGGACAGAGTTTGTGTATCAAAACATGTAAAGTGCCATAACTCCTCAAAAAATCATTCAACCAGAACATGATGATGATATTCACAACTAAGCTTGATACCGAGTTTACTTGAAATCCTTCAAGCGGTTCAGCAGAACTAATCCATACCAAGTATGTGATATAACACCTTTAAAGGGCCATAACTCCACCAAAACTCATTCAACCGTAACAAGGTGACACATATTAACAGCTAGGCTTGGTATTGATCATCCCTGCAAAGATTCGCTAAAATACGGCAAAATAAAATCCTTATCACAACAATCTGGTAAAGTTCGGTAAAGATCGAATGAAAAATGAAGGTGTTACAGTGTTAATACATTTTTCAATAATTCAAAGGCCATAACTTAGTTGTTACTGGTCCGATCTGTCTGGTTTTCGAACTTGACCGAGCTTTCATTAATAGCAACAATCTAGCAGAGTTTGGTAACGGCAGGATGCAAAATGTAGGCGCTAGAGTGTTAACATTACAAACTACAGCATTTTTTGTCAATTTAAGGGCTATAACTCTAGTGTTTCTGGTCCGATCTGGCTGGTTTTTGAACTCGTCCGAGCCTTCATAGATATTAACAATCTGGTAAGTTTGGTAAAGATCGGATGGAAAATGGAGGCACTAGAGTGTTGACAAGTCAAATATAGCAGTTTTCGTTTATTCAAGGGCAATGACTCTGGTTTTACCGGTCCGATTTGGCTAGTTTTTGAAATCGTCCGAGCTTTCATTGATATTAATAATCTGGTAACGTTTGGCAACTATCGATCATTTTTCAATAATTTAAGGGCCATATCTCCTGTGTCACTGGTCCAATATGGCTGGTTTTTCGAACTCGTCCGAACTTTCATTGATAATCTAGTAAAGTTTGGTGTTGAAATAAAAAAGTTAACACATTTTTCAATAATTCAAGGGCCATAACGTCGGTGTTACCAATCTAGCTGGATTTAGAACTTGACCGAGCTTTCATCAATATCAACAATCTGGCAAAGTTGGGTAAAGGTAGGACGCAATATGGAGGCGCTAGAGTGTTGACAAGACAAACTTTAGCATTTTTTGTTAATTCAAGGGCAATAACTCCAGTGTTACTTGTTCGATAGTGCTGGTTTTCTTACTCGTCCAAGCTTTCATTGATATTAATACTCTGATAAAGTTTGGTAAAGGTCGGATGAAAAATAAGTGATTATGTATATATAATATAAAAACATGTATAGTCAAAAATACAGTTAATTAAAGCCGATAATACAGTTTGTTTGGTTTTGATTGATAGAAAATGCATTTACCGTCATAGAAATTGCAGTCTGGCATTGACTTTTTGAACAAAATCATTTACAATATATTCCCCGGATATTGACTATTCACGACCATGTATATAATAAATACGGATAAAGGTGATCCTTTGTGAGCAACAAACACAAATAAGAGAATAAAGCAGCAGACTCGGTTTTATAGAGTCTGTTCATGAGAAGTAATGAAAGAAGCAACACCTCTCACGCCCGCTAGCACCGGCTTAAGCGGTATTCTACTTCAAAGCCACCTATATTGGGCTCGTTGGTCCCAAAGGACCAGTAAAAATAACACTACTGATTCGTAGCACGGGGAGACTTTTTACAGCCGCCACACTGTACTAAACGAACGCTAGTGTGAATGTTAATAAATACTGATAAAGGTGATCCTTTGTGAGCAACAAACACAAATAAGAGAATAAAGCAGCAGACTCGGTTTTATAGAGTCTGTTCATGAGAAGTAATGAAAAAGCAACACCTCTCACGCCCACTAGCACCGGCTTAAGCGATATTCTACTTCAAAGCCACCTATATTGGGCTCGTTGGTCCCAAAGGACCTGTAAAAATAACACTACTGATTCGTAGCTTGGGGAGACTTTTTACAGCCAGATGAGTTTGAGAATTTATTATATGGTCATTTCATTTGACTTTAAAATTGCTAACTTTATTTAAAATTACGTTTTGAGCCAAATAAATTCTTTCTTTTTTCCTAAATTACAAAGATAACTAACCAGGATGAATTTGATTCTAGCACGCTGACTAATGTTTCAGATATATAATCTGGACCTTTATGTGAAAATAGTATTGGGTTGTTATGTCCGTATACTATATATTTATAATCATTATCTTTGCTAATGACCATATCACTGACGTTACCTTAAAACAAAAGCGGGCCAAGGATACTGCCCTGTGGAACTCCGCACATGACAGCAGACTGGTCTGAAACTGTACTATTGACACGAACGATTTGTTTTCTGTTTGTTAAGTATGGTTTGTACGACCCCACTGACTCAACACCCATATCACTGACGTTTTTAAATAATATTTCATGATCGTGTGACACTATCAAATGCTTTCTGCCAATTTAGCATATTAAACAGTCCATTCCTGTATATAATCCGTTGGATATTTTACTTTAAATCTGGTTAAATAAATGTATGAGACATGTCTCTGTTGAGTATGCACTCCTAAAACCGGACTGAAATTCATACATTTTTTTATTTGAAAGATACGTTTCAAGTTTGGTATAAACAGACCTTTTCCAATATTGTTGACACTACACTCAAAATGCTAATGGTCTATAATTTACAACATCTGGCCTTTTTTTTTACTTGAATAGAGGTCTTACTTTGGCTAACTTCTATTCATCTGGAACAATTCCAGTTGAAATTGACATACTGACCATAAATATAAATGGAATTTTGCGAAATTATCACCATGTTTAAGGAACCTTGCTGGGATATTATCAAAAGTAGATATAAAACTCGAAAAGGAAAAGTAGCATTCAAGGACAACAGTCAACGACAAACACACAAAGAAACAAAGAACGACTATTAAGATGAACATAAGGCAAGATAAGACATCACAAAAACAAATCTGATTAAGAGTTACCACCTCAAATTTCATTTTACGCTTATAAAGTCACGGGTATTTTAAGAACCCGTGAATAACCTTTACTTTTAATCAGAACACTTACATTATTATAGGACCTGAACACCTGGATAGAGTTTTGTTAAACGGTTGTGTAGTGTAATTTTGAAGTTATTTGGCGAGTTAGTTTCTTTAAAGATGAATTGCTACTCTTTTTGTAGTATTATCAAATAACAAATTTAACTCTTAAACTTCATATGAACATTTCTTAATAGTCCCGGAGAGAAAAATATATTTAAAACCGCTACTAAGTTGTATGTAAATATAAGTAGTATTTGCATGACGTAGATACTACATTTACCACTGCGTGACTGCACGGGAAAATGAGATAATCTGAATTGTATAGCTGCACAACTATTGCCAGATAATTGATAAATACATTTACCTGTGGATTAATTTACCTGTTCAAAATGTTCTACCTCATCAAATAAAATCTTATTATCGCTTTTCACAGATATTTCAATGTGTGAATTGTAAATATCTATTGTTATATATTGATTTCGATTTGATAAACATAAACATGTTCATGAAACAAATCATGGCCGGAGAACATTAATAGTAAACAGTTGCATTGAACGCTCTGATATGATATGTAAGTGGCAATATAGGGCGCATGGTTTCTGGATCCAAAACATATACGATTGAATGTTTAATACTTCATTGCATTAACTTCTGAACTATTATTACCATGTTTTGTTTATAAATTATTGTTTTTTTTTTAGAATAAACATAATTGGCTAATGAAGATTCAAAGAGTTCACGTGTAAATGGTCTAAACGATCTTGTTCTTCAGTTGATGTGTATCAAGACAGATGTCCAAATAAAAGGTCCCAGACAAAGTAGAAAGTGTTTCCTCAAAATTGCCATCAACATTATTTAACGAGTGACTATCAGTACCGTCGATATGAAATAACGATACAATAAGGTGTATATGTATAATATGCTTCATACCTTAAACCTGAAACAGTTCCAGCTGCTACATTGGTATAACATGATGAGATTGCCAATATGATAAAGTAATCCGTACATACATTTATGGGATTGAACCATTTAACACGGTGAAGGCGATCAATAACGATGATTAAACGTGAAACTTATATAAAGTATATAAATCTCGCCTGACTGTCCCTTCCAGTCATTTATATACGGTTATGATCTGTATAGTTGTTGGTTTTGTGCATGGTTGTGGTTGACTTTGGTCCATTGGTCCTTGACTGCTATATTTTAGTTCGACTTTTATATCTACTTTAACATTGAATCAAAATATGATTCTACAAGTTCAGGGTAAACGTAGATAGCACAAAATAAAACAAAGACTGTGGAATCAAAATGGCAACATAAAGGGTATTGTGGGGGCTTAGGGTTCCGTCTTAATGTTGAAACATAATGATATTTTATATTCTAAATGGTTTAAACAAAATGAATGTTTCCTTAAAAGACACATTAGTTACATGGAAATACATGTTGCACAGTAATATGTGCTAACTTAGGTTACCCACAAGGGCTATTTTAAGCATTTAACGCGCGGTTCTTTTCAATTAATATGGGGATTGTAATTGATCAACACGGTGCTGACATCATATGTTGGTGGATTTGAACATGATGATTGACAATTTTCAATGTTGATGAAATCAAAAGAAATGATATTGTATACGAATTTATTTTCACACACTTGTAAGCTCACCTGAGCCGAAGGCGCGCGTGAGCTATTATTACCACTTTGTCCGTCGTCTGTCCGTCATTCTGTCCGTCCGTCCGTCTTTCCGTCAATAATTGTAAACGACATCTCCTCTGGAACCGCATAGTCAATTTTGATCATACGTCACATGAACGATCTTCAGGTCAGTTGTTTTCAAATTGTTTAAAAGTAGGTACCATATATGATCAACACATTAATCTTTTTCTCAAGAACCATTGAACAGATTGTGACAGTTGTTTTTCTTTATTAATGAACGCCAACCTCTGGACTATCAAGTTTGTTCAAATGGAGTCCCCTGGATCACAAACGGCTGCGCCCGCGGGGTCCAAAGTTTGTATATAGAGAATTTGCATGATTTGCATAGACTTTTATTGGGAAAACTTAAAATAATATTCTTCTATGAAGTCATAAGGCACAGAGCTCTCATATATTATAATTACATGTAGCATCAACTTATAGTTCTCTACCTAGTTGATAAAATGTTGATCCTGGTGTAAAATCTGGTCCCGCCACAGGGACATACATTTTACAACATGTAGACTTATATAGGGAACACTTTAAAAACGTCTTCTTCTCTGAGACAAAAGCCAGAGTTTTCAAATTGCATATTTACTATACTGAAAGGAAACCAACGCATAATCAAAAAATTGTTTATACTACACTATTATATACACATAATGTATACTACACTATTATATACACATAATTCCACGTAATATTTCAGATATATCTCAACGTGTTTTGTACAAAGAGGGGCTACAACTAATTATAGAAAGGACAACTCTGTCATGTAGTAGACCTTTTTACCAAAATATACTTTGTTACACGAAATTCATAAATTTCTGCGTTCTGCTGATGCTGTACTTTCTGATACATATATAATATTGTCAATCTTACACAATCAGGTAAGGGTTGTAACAAGTTTGGCTCGTTAACGGGTAATAGCACAGATCGATATTGACGTCACACAATAAGACAATATCGTGCCATTGAACAACAGAAGAACAATTAAATTGTTTTCGGGCAAAATCATACATATTTGTACAAGCAAAATCTATTTTTAGCAATTTTAAGCAATATTCATCCGTGCTATTGGTAACCTCATTGTACTATACATCAAATGCATGATGATGGACATAGTGGCAAACTCATTGTACTATACATCAAATGCATAATGATGGACATAGTGGCAAACTCATTGTACTATACATCAAATGCATGATGATGGACATAGTGGTAAACTCATTTTACTATACATCAAATGCATGATGATGTACATAGTGGTCAATTCATTGTACTATACATCAAATGCATTATGATGGACATTGAACATAACGTAAAATAGGTCAATTTAATGTTTAACTACAGACTATGCAGCATAGAAATAAATATTGGCGCTTTAATGTTTAAAGTGTTTTCAGAACTTTTAATTAGTCTGCGATGAAGTAGGTTCAGAGTGACAAACCCATAGTATATGCCGTGAAAACGCTTGTTTCATCTATTATTGAAAAAAAAACACCTTAATTACAGTTATTCTGTTACTCATATATTTCTCTCTGGTCTTATTCCGTTGACAGTTTGCTATATTTTTCTACAATTTTTGTGAAATATGGAAAATGGGAATTTGATTCTATCGACAATAAGTGCCACGGTTGACACAAATGGTCTCTTATGTGCTTGTTAACATCAAGAAGACATTAAGGAATACTTGAGCCTGACGAACTGACAACTGAGGAAACTTGCGTGATCGAATCAAGAAGACATTAAGAAATACGTGATCATGACGAACTGACCACTGAGGAAACTTACGTGATCGAATAATTAGTGTTAGATGATACAGCCTTGTGGGGATTTCTTTATTGATACTGTCCCGTTTAATTGAGATGTCACAACGTTAAGAGTGAAGTTTTGTGCACGGTAGAGCTTAGAAACATCAAGCGGCCTTTTGCCACTGACCGTTCCAAGGCGGTACCCCTATTGTCAATGACCGTTCCAAGGCGGTACCCCTATTGTCAATGACCGTTCCAAGGCGGTACCCCTATTGTCAATGACCGTTCCAAGGCGGTACCCCTATTGTCAATGACCGTTCCAAGGCGGTACCCCTATTGTCAATGACCGTTCCAAGGCGGTACCCCTATTGTCAATGACCGTTCCAAGGCGGTAGCCCCTATTGTCAATGACCGTTCCAAGGCGGTACCCCTATTGTCAATGACCGTTCCAAGGCGGTACCCCTATTGTCAATGACCGTTCCAAGGCGGTAGCCCCTATTGTCAATGACCGTTCCAAGGCGGTACCCCTATTGTCAATGACCGTTCCAAGGCGGTACCCCTATTGTCAATGACCGTTCCAAGGCGGTAGCCCCTATTGTCAATGACCGTTCCAAGGCGGTACCCCTATTGTCAATGACCGTTCCAAGGCGGTACCCCTATTGTCAATGACCGTTCCAAGGCGGTACCCCTATTGTCAATGACCGTTCCAAGGCGGTACCCCTATTGTCAATGACCGTTCCAAGGCGGTACCCCTATTGTCAATGACCGTTCCAAGGCGGTACCCCTATTGTCAATGACCGTTCCAAGGCGGTACCCCTATTGTCAATGACCGTTCCAAGGCGGTACCCCTATTGTCAATGACCTTTCCAACGCGGTAGCCCCTATTGTCAATGACCGTTCCAAGGCGGTACCTACTATTGTCACTGACCGTTCCAAGGCGGTACCCCTATTGTCAATGACCGTTCCAAGGCTGTACCCCTATTGACACTGACCGTTACAAGGCGGAACCCCTATTGTCACTGACCGTTCCAAGGCGGTAGCCCTATATGTTTGTGGTGTCGCATAGTTTGCTCCGATGTTCCCTTTTTATTGATGTGTGTTTTGTAGGGATGCTGTGTTTGATTTGTTTTCGGTGAATGCTACATTTACTGTTTTGACTTTATTGTTCCCTTGTAATTGATGTGTGTTTTGTAGGGATGCTTTATTTGATTTGATTTCGGTGAATGCTACATTTACTGTTTGACTTAATTGTTCCCTTGTAATTGATGTGTGTTTTGTAGGGATGCTTTATTTGATTTGATTTCGGTGAATGCTACATTTACTGTTTGACTTTATTTTGCCCTAGTAACTGATGTGTGTTTTGTAGGGATGCTTTATTTGATTTGATTTCGGTGAATGCTACATTTACTGTTTGACTTAATTGTTCCCTTGTAATTGATGTGTGTTTTGTAGGGATGCTTTATTTGATTTGATTTCGGTGAATGCTACATTTACTGTTTGACTTTATTGTTCCCTTGTAATTGATGTGTGTTTTGTAGGGATGCTTTGTTTGACTTGTTTTCGGTGAATGCTACATTTACTGTTTGACTTTATTGTTCCCTTGTAATTGATGTGTGTTTTGTAGGGATGCTTTGTTTGATTTCTTTTCGGTGAATGCTACATTTACTGTTTGACTTTATTGTTCCCTTGTTATTGATGTGTGTTTTGTAGGGATGCTGTGTTTGATTTGTTTTCAGTGAATGCTACATTTACTGTTTGACTTTATTGTTCCCTTGTAATTGATGTGTGTTTTGTAGGGATGCTTTGTTTGATTTCTTTTCGGTGAATGCTACATTTACTGTTTGACTTTATTGTTCCCTTGTAATTGATGTGTGTTTTGTAGGGATGCTTTGTTTGATTTGTTTTCGGTGAATGCTACATTTACGGTTATGACTTTATTGTTCCCTTGTAATTGATGTGTGTTTTGTAGGGATGCTTTGTTTGATTTGTTTTCGGTGAATACTACATTTACTGTTTGACTTTATTGTTCCCTTGTTATTGATGTGTGTTTGTAGGGATACTTTGTCTGACTTGTTTTCGGTGAATGCTACATTTACTGTTTGACTTTATTGTTCTCTTGTAACTGATGTGTGTTTTGTAAGGATGCTTTGTTTGATTTGTTTTCGGTGAATGCTACATTTACAGTTTGACTTTATTGTTCCCTTGTAATTGATGTGTGTTTTGTATGGATGCTTTGTTTGATTTGTTTTCGGTGAATGCTACATTTACTGTTTGACTTTATTGTTATATGGCGCCGATAGGAATGAATATTTCATGTCAGCTCTCCAATGACATATAGAGAGAAATATATAAAAGGAGCATAGATCCTTCTCACCTGAAAAACTGCAGAGTTGGTGGAAATTCTAATGTTAACTTAACTTAGCCACGATCAATGTTTCTGCCACTACCCAAGTAGCATCTGAAACAATTAAGATGATGATGCATGCCTTTAATGAACACGGGAAGACAGACACAAGCAACATAAATGCGAGTTGATTTTAACCCTTTACCTTGATCGGGAACCACACGGGGCGTGTTAAGAACCACACGGGGCGTGTTGAGAACCACACGCGGCGAGTTGTCAGGAATAACGCAGAACGATACGTTATACATTTTGCACCGTGACGTCATATATTTTTTGCTAAGGGGCACTCCACAGTTTAATGTACATTTCTCAATCATCAAACCCATGACAAGCCCTTAGCCTGAATCCTTGAGCAAAAATAAATCACATCATCATTGGGTCATACATTTCTTAGAAGACAATACAATTACCCATGTTTCCATACCAATACAAGTATCAAAAAGCATTTTCTGTACAACTTTAGTCCCATTTCTTTATGATTATTCCACACCTCAAAACATGCTAATAAAGCAATTTTAGCAATATTTCAAATGTCAATAAATAAAAATAAAAATGTCTACGCATATCAGAGTCACGTCTAGCAATATTTCAAATGTCAATAAATAAAAATAAAACATTCCGACGCATATCAGGGTCATGTCTGCACTCATAATGCTCTTGCATATCAGGAAATGCTAAATTTTACATAACCACTCCAGCGTTTTAAAAAGTTATTTCATGCTAATCCGTGAGTCAAAATCAGCCATTTTACCTATTTTTGGAAGTTTTTGATAGGTTCACATTTTTCTATTTATAGCCTCCAAAAAACCCAAAGAATGCATATTCCAATACAATACACTACACCATAATAAACTTAGAAGCACTCAAAACTAAAAAAATACATCAAACATGTGCTTCATAATTATTATAAATACCAACCATGAACCTAAAATATGCTTAGCTGATTTCTTTCTGATTTACACCATGGACATTCACGCGAAACTGAGGAGTGCCCTCTATCCAACGTATTTGTGCACGACGTCATTGTTTGCATACGTTGATGACGTTTTAGCTACACATATATATACATATACTTGAAAGGTATGAATACGTATAATGTTTCACTTTGAAAAAGTCTACCATTTTACGATAAGTGTAGCCCAGGTTGTAAAACTTATCTTCCCTGAACCCCTCTATTGCCAATGTCTTTCACTAATCCTATTGCTTGGAATGGAAACCTTGTTAAATATATTTGAGTGGAGCTATATCGACATAAAACAGTAAATGTTACCAGTTTGTGTAATGCGCACGCAATATACGAAAAAACAAAACAAGTTTAAATTTGTAGAATTTAGAAACATCTTTCCCTAAAATGCGTTTTATACCTTATATCTTCTGTTTTGCGCTATACTCCATATACAAGACATACACATAAAAAAAGTACTTACATATGCGTTGATTGAAAACTTGATGCTGAATAAATTCATAATAACAATTTCTGAATGTTATAGAAAACAGCGTTAACATATGTTGCAGAAACATGTATCCCATCCAAACATACAGCATGAATCATCTCACAGCTCATTAAAACACACATGTTATTTACGAATCATTTTATATTGGAAAATGTAGCACACGCATAAACGTGCATGCATGCCTACGTGTTGTGATGATGTCTGTTTAATACATGTTCAAGACTTGCAAATGCATGGTCCAGTGGTATAGCGGCGAACTGCAGATCGCGGGTTCAATCCTCGCCAGATTAATTATCCACATTGCTTAGTACTGGTTCTCATCGAGAGTGATTAATATAAGTTGCAAGAACTTGTTTTGCGATCGATGTAAATGAAATATGTCTAAACTAAATATCTGAACAATACACATTGCAGTGATTTGAATAATAGTAGGTGTATTCATAAATCAATGTAGTGTGTGTGCGTTTGTGTGTGTGCGCGTGTTTTGCGAATACAAATAATAAAACAACTGACATAGGATTAACTGGAAATTCACACAAATATTGTTGACTAAGTTTTGTAATGTTTGATACTGTCGTCATTGAATGCTAATGTTCTTGTTCGATTTTTATATATACTTTTAAATCCATTTACAAACTACAACAACAACAACAACCTACAACACTAGCAACATATTGAATGGTTACAAAATGAGGAAAAATAGCAGTTACATTTTCCCGTTAACGGGTACAATGGTAAAATCAAGGCTAATCTAAACATGGATTTTGAGGTGAAAGGAGGTGAGAGGAGGGATTGTAGGGTGCGGGTGGGGATTCTGTAAGCTATGATATAATATTGATGAAATTACAAATGCAAATAAGACATGTAATAAGATTCGATAGACTAGTATTCGTTACGCTGATAATAGAAGTATATAGATAAACTGTAAGTTTCAATGACCTCTTCTTCTTCTTCTTCTTCTTCTTCTTCTTCTTCTTCTTCTTCTTCTTCTTCTTCTTCTTATTCTTCTTCTTCTTCCTCTCCTCTCCTCTGGGCTTGCGGAACGTCGGTGGTTCTATCCAGGCGACGGCCGTGCACGAAAATTGCCCGGAGGGGCACCTGGGGTCTTCCTCCACCAATGGAAGCTGGAAAGTCGCCATATGACCTTAGCTGTTGGTGCGACTATAAAATCCAATTCAATCAATTCAATCCTCTCCTCCTCATCCACCACCTCCCCTCCTCCTCCTTCTTCTTATTCTTCTTGTTCTTCTTCTTGTTCTTGTTCTTCTTCTTCTTCTTCTTCTTCTTCTTCTTCTTCTTCTTCTTCTTCTTCTTCTTCTTCTTCTTCTAGTTAAGTATAGTATCCCAAAATTGGCGTAAAATCCAGTCATCAACTTAACACATATACAATGCTCTCGTATAGATGGTTGAGGTTAAAAGCGGCTGGATTCGAAAGTCAAAGTTCATATGTCGAATTTCGAGCTGGGTTCGGATGTTGAACTCCGAGCTGGGAATGTGGAAATCCGAGCCGGAAATGTCGAACTCCGAGCATGGAATATTGATTTGAGTTTTGGTTTGAATGTCGAAGTGAGGATTATAATAATTCAGTTAAACATTTAGTTAAACATAATAATATCAGGGTCACGTAAGGCTTTGCATAAATGCATAACATTTATTTTTTCCGAAATATTTTTCATTAAAAAAAAATCCGAAAAGAAAAAGGTAGAGCAAAATATCACCATTATGTGATAAGTGTGCATTTTATTAGAGGTTTAGACGTAGAAAAACACAAACATCTAACAGTAAAATGTCGCGTGTTTTTTTTTGTTTTGTTTTTTCGATAGTGGTACATGTACCCGCAGTTGTATCTCGATTGGGTAAAAATGAGATACGCATTTGCACGTGAAGTGTTGCACTTGGTAATGTGTTTAAAACATAATACACATGCAAGCTCATTCATGTATTATCACCATAACATATACAGCTGATGGTAACATATATGTAGACTAATACATATTCAAACTGAGTAAATAAGCATGAGTTTTGCATTTTGTTGAATATAATTGTTTTTAATTGAATCAATTTTTTGACTTTAAGCATAAGCATATTTTTATCCTATATAGCCAAATAGTGAAATAACAACTTCGTTGCTCAAAACTTGCAATACTCTCCAGGTAAGACCCCTTGACAATCGTTACATGAGTATTGTTCTTACACACAATGCACATGTTGGTTAGGTCGAACAGTCCCTGGAAGAGGGGAAGGATACATAGCCATTCAAAAAAATGATATTTATTTCTATCTCTGCTCTACTCCTTCAATTGAATATATTATGGCTCGTTAACGTGTTCGGAGGACAGACTCGATTCACGTGATCGCCCGGTTACGTCCCTTTTTTGTAAATATGTTTAGCAATGTGTTTACATTAATTTTTAATAACATACTGTTTCATTTGTTTCATTTTTACCAGTTTTTGCGCACAATATGACCTAGTTATGTGTGGACGTACCGTAACACCATTAATTCATTCATTCATTCATTCATTTATTCGGTTAATATCCCCATCCGACGGACGAAGCTACGGGAAATGTCTTGCCTAAGGACGCGCCGAAGTAAAAGATTTAAAACCGTGCGTTTTCAAAATAAAACTCTTAGAGATGTCTTTTGTTCATCGAAAAGTGTATTTGAATATTTTATGTTAATTGTATTCCCATCTTGTTAGCTGTTAATTACAATATTGTTGGGACGGGCCTTTATTAATGTTGGAAGAACTTGTGGCCCAACCCTTTTGCTTGTATATAGACGAAAAGCAATAAAATATGTTTAAAGTAAGTAGAGATGTCGATAAATGTGAAACTAATTAAATTTGATATACTGAACGTACATATATATCATAATCATGTTCAGTTATTAGATATGGTAAAGATGTGAGCAGTGGAAAGCCGTATCTAACTACGATACTCCTTACTTGTTGATATTCCATGTAAATCTCCGCATAACAGTAATCAGGAGAATGTAATCGTCCGAGTCAATATATTAAGGATTTAATTTGAAACGTATTTCTGAATTAATTTTAATTAACCATCAAATTGTATATACTGCATTTTCATAAACATGTTTCATATATAATTAGTAAGTATTATATCAGTGTTCTGTCTTTGTAAACGTGTCATCGTTTGCTAATATACTGACGTTCAATGAAAACGCACCAGTAGATTATGTTGGTGTATTCTTACAGTAGCATCTAAGGTGCTGCATAACAAAAATGGATTCCTTTCATGTTTCAGCTCAAATGGAACCCGATAAATTTGCATGTCCCAATTCAAATCGCATTTTAGATTTGTTTATAGATCTATTTTAGGTCTGTATCTTTTCATGTCTTGTCCTAGCTCAGTTTGATGTGGGCTTCCCATGAACACCAACTTATGGTTGCCTATTATATAATCAGTTGTGTGCAGGCTATTGCAATGGTTATGCTATCGTGTGTTGTGTATTGCACTTTTCATTGCGTATTTAATTTGATTTTTGTTTGTGATGCAGAGGGGACCTTCGGTGCCCTTGCGTTTGGATAAGGATATTTCTATAGGACAATTTTTCTCATTTTTAATCAAATAAATTATATCGATTTTGGAATTGAAGTCAAGATTTTTTAATAAAGCATTTTATCATGGATTCTTGTTAAACCCAAATTATGGTGACCCATTCGATTCGCCTATACAAAGCGAACGGGTGAAAAATGATAATTTAATTATATTTAAAAGTTACATTAGTTATGTTTGGTAACGTTAATCTGTACAGCTGGCGTGTTTTGATCATCCACTTTTTCTTTATGCACTCGCCCTATTTCACTTCCCCATCCGTCACTAGAAAATGTTGTCATACCTTTGATATGATTACAGAGAATATCTAGACAAAGTAGTAATGCAAACATGAACAAAAACGTAATTTTATTTATATATCCTGTATATTCAATTTGGTTTATTTCGCCTATTGTTTCTCGTTTCCAGCATTTTGTTAACATCTGGGAACATACGTCACTGGCCAAGGAATGGTATGCAATACCACATTGAAGGTTCCACGTTTACCGTCATATGCATGCAACTTCGGGACAGTTAACATTTTCGTACTATTGACATTTCAAATATTGAGTTCTGCCGCCGCACCATAACCAACCACATACGGTCGTCATACCGCCGTATCATAACCAACCACATACGATCGTCAAACCGCCGCATCATAACCAACCACATACGGTCGTCATACCGCCGCACCATAACCAACCACATACGGTTGTAATACCGCCGCACCATAACCATCCACATACGGCTGTCATACCGCCGCACCATAACCTGACACATACGGTCGTCATACCGCCGCACCATACCCAACCACATACGATCGTCATACCGTAGCACTATACCCACCTACATACGGTCGTCATACCGCCGCACAATAACCAACCACATACGGTTGTCATCCCGCTGCACCATACCTAACCACATACGGTCGTCATACCGCCGCACCATACCTAACCACATACGGTTGTAATACCGCCGAACCACAACCAGCCACATACGGGTGTCATACCGCCGCACCATAACCAACCACATACGGTTGTCATACCGCTGCACCATACCTAACCACATACGGTCGTCATACCGCCGCACCATACCCAACCACATACGGTTGTAATATCGCCAAACCACAACAAGCCACATACGGGTGTCATACCGCCGCACCATAACCATCCACATACGGTCGTCATAACGCCGCACCATACCCAACCACATACGGGTGTCATACCGCCGCATCATAACCATCCACATACGGTCGTCATACCGCCGCACCATACCCAACCACATACGGATGTCATACCGCCGCATCATAACCTATCACATACGGTCGTCATACCGCCGCAACATAACCAACCACATACGGTCGTCATACCGCCGCACCATAACCAACCACATACGGTCGTCATACCGCCGCACCATAACCAACCACAGACGGTCGTCATACCGCCGCACCATAACCAACCACATACGGTCGTCATACCGCCGCACCATAACCAGCCACATACGGTCGTCATATCGCCGCACCATACCCAGCCACATACGGTCGTCATACCGCCGCCCCATAACCAACCACATACGGTCGTCATACCGCCGCACCATAACCAACCACATACGGTCGTCATACTGCCGCACCATAACAAACCACATACGGTCGTCATACAGCCGCACCATAACCAACAACATATGGTTGTCATACCGCCACATCATAACCAACCACATACGGTCGTCATACCGCCGCACCATGAACAACAACATACGGTCGTCATACCGCCGCACCATAACAAACCACATACGGGTGTCATACCGCCGCATCATAACCATCCACATGCGGTTGTCATACCGCCGCACCATAACCAACCACATGCGGTTGTCATACCGCCGCACCATAACAAACCACATACGGTTGTCATACCGCCGCACCATAACCAACCACATACGGTTGTCATACCGCCACACCATAACCAACCACATACGGTTGTCATACCGCCACACCATAACGAACCACATACGATTGTCATACCGCCGCACCATAACCAGCCACATACGGTTGTAATACATCTGCACCATACCCAACCACATACGGTCGGCATACTGCCGCAGCATAACCAACCACATACGGTGGTCATACCGCCGCACCATAACCATTCACATACGGTAGTCATACCGCCGCACCATACCGACCACATACGTCGTCATACCGCCGCATCATAACCAACCACATACGGTTGTCATACCGCCGCATCATAATCAACCACATACGGTCGTCATACCGCCGCACCATAACCAACCACATACTGTCGTCATACCGCCGCACCATAACCAACCACATACGGTCGTCATACCGCCGCACCATAACCAACCACAGACGGTCGTCATACTGCCGCACCATAAACAACCACATACGGTCGTTATACCGCCGCACCATAACCAACCACATACGGTCGTGATACCGACGCACCATAACCAGCCACATAGGGTCGTCATACCGCCGCACCATAACCAACCACATACGGTTGTCATACCGCAGCATCAAAACCAACCACACACGGATGTCATACCGCCGCACAATAACCAACCACATACGGTTGTCATACCGCCGCATCATAACCAGCCAAATACGGTCGTCATATCGCCGCACCATAACCAACCACATACGGTTGTCATACCGCCGAACCATAACCAACCTCATACGGTTGTCATACCGCCGCATCATACCCAACCACATACGGTCGTCATAACGCCGCACCATAAACAACCACATACGGTCGTCATACCGCCGCATCATAACCAACCACATACAGTTGTCATACCGCCGCACCATAACCAGCCACATACGGCTGTCATACCGCCGCACCATAACCAACCACATACGGTCGTCATACCGCCTCACTATAACCAACCACATACGGTCGTCATACCGCCGCATGATAACCAGCCACATACGGTCGTCATACCGCCGCACCATAACAAACCACATACGGTTGTCATACCGCCGCACCATAACCAACCACATACGGTTGTCATACCGCCACACCATAACCAACCACATACGGTTGTCATACCGCCACACCATAACGAACCACATACGATTGTCATACCGCCGCACCATAACCAGCCACATACGGTTGTAATACATCTGCACCATACCCAACCACATACGGTCGGCATACTGCCGCAGCATAACCAACCACATACGGTGGTCATACCGCCGCACCATAACCATTCACATACGGTAGTCATACCGCCGCACCATACCGACCACATACGTCGTCATACCGCCGCATCATAACCAACCACATACGGTTGTCATACCGCCGCATCATAACCAACCACATACGGTCGTCATACCGCCGCACCATAACCAACCACATACTGTCGTCATACCGCCGCACCATAACCAACCACATACGGTCGTCATACCGCCGCACCATAACCAACCACAGACGGTCGTCATACTGCCGCACCATAAACAACCACATACGGTCGTTATACCGCCGCACCATAACCAACCACATACGGTCGTGATACCGACGCACCATAACCAGCCACATAGGGTCGTCATACCGCCGCACCATAACCAACCACATACGGTTGTCATACCGCAGCATCAAAACCAACCACACACGGATGTCATACCGCCGCACAATAACCAACCACATACGGTTGTCATACCGCCGCATCATAACCAGCCAAATACGGTCGTCATATCGCCGCACCATAACCAACCACATACGGTTGTCATACCGCCGAACCATAACCAACCTCATACGGTTGTCATACCGCCGCATCATACCCAACCACATACGGTCGTCATAACGCCGCACCATAAACAACCACATACGGTCGTCATACCGCCGCATCATAACCAACCACATACAGTTGTCATACCGCCGCACCATAACCAGCCACATACGGCTGTCATACCGCCGCACCATAACCAACCACATACGGTCGTCATACCGCCTCACTATAACCAACCACATACGGTCGTCATACCGCCGCATGATAACCAGCCACATACGGTCGTCATACCGCCGCACCATAACCAACCACATACGATTGTCATACCGCCGCACCATAACCAACCACATACGGTCGTCATACCGCCGCACCATACCCAACCACATACGGTCCTCATACCGCCGCACCATACCCAACCACATGCGTTTTCATACCGCCACACCATACCCAACGTCCTTGGGTGTCATCATGGTCATCTGGCAATATATACATTTCCCAACTACTCATACATCCATTTCATTTCAAACACGTTTATCAGCAGTTATCAACTGCCTTCACAAATCTGTCCAGGAGCCCCTCAGAAAACTCGAGACTTTTTAGATGTATATACGTCGATTCTCGTCATATAATAACTTCACCATCAGTCATGGTTCACCAAATCTCATTCTATCAGTTAACACCCTCGTTTCATGGTGACATAATAAAAACTTAACCATGGTCCCCCAAATCTCAACCAGAGCTGAGTAAATGTTCTGGCAGTTAACACCTCGTCAAATAATAACTTAACCATCGATCATTGCTATTCAAATCTTAGCTACAGCTGAGTAAATGTTCTAGCAGTTAACACCATCGATACATCGTCACAGAATAATAACTTAACCATCGATTATGTCTATCCAAATCTTAACTACTGCTGAGTAAATGTTCTAGTAGTTAACACCCTCGATACAACGTCACAAATACTCACTTAACCATCGATCATGGCTATCCAAATCTTAACCACTGCTGAGTAAATGTTCTAGAAGTTAACACTCTCGATACATCGTCACATTAGAATAATTTAACCATGGGTCATGGTTACCCAAATCTCAAACAGAGCTGAGTCTTGTGAACTTTTTTAATGAAATATTCCGACAACACTAAAAAAATAATCCCTGTCACGGAGTATCAAAATAATCAAGAAAGCCGAATAATGTGTTCCTGGCGTTCCCACAGGTAGGACGATATATATTTTAGATGTAAGAAGTATCGATTGAAGCACAAGAATGCAAATTATTCCTTTTTTAATTGATGTTACAATGTTACAATGGTCATGTGGCACATAATATCATAACACATATATGTGTCTATGATACATTACGCATGTTTATGATATAATATCTACTATTGCAGGTCCCATACAACAACTGCATTGACTTAAAAGCAAATAATTGCTGCAATGTTATGTGTCGCTAACCTCTCAGTTTGTTTTCTACTTTCGCCTAGAAGTCAACCACTTCACAGCCAATGTAAATTCTGCCCTCAGTCACATGTATATTGTACGTATAGTAGGTATCAGTTATGCAATAGACAGTATAATACCATTTAAAATTTAACTTATTCACTCTGACTATATTATTGGATATGCTTGGAAACAAGAGCAATGTGTAGCTCGCATCTCTTTATTTTATTTCAACATATATATCGTGGTTTCATCATAAAAAATGTATAACATCCATATATATCATACACAATATAAAATATGAATTATACGTCATATTTCCTGTTTATTTTTGAAACATAAATAATCTATTGAATTTGAGCTCTCAGCTAAAAAAATAACCTATCTATTGTTTTTGTTTATGATATAAGACCTATTTAGCAGGTCCCATACAAAAACTGCACTGACTTCAAAGCCAACAATTGCTGCAATGTTATGTGTCGCTAACTTCTCAATTTGTTTTCTACTTTCGCCTAGAATTCAACCACTTTACAGCCAATGTAAATTCTGTCCTCAGTCCATGCTTGTTAGGCAGGTCCCATACAACAACTGCATTGAAGCCAGCAATTGCCGCAAAATTATGTGTACATGTACATGTGACGGTAATTGGACTGAAAACAGAATGTACATTGGCTGTGAAGTGATTGACTTCTAGGCGAATGTAGAAAACAATTTGAGAGGTTAGCGACACATAACATGCCTAACATGATAACCTTTGAATACACATGTTATATTAGTTGAGGCTTAGTATTAAAATTATACAGATCACTAAAACAAAACGCGTCACCTTTATTTTAACCCACATACATTACAACAACGATGATGTTTTAAAACGTTTCTTATTACGTTTAATCTGAATCATTTAATGTAAACCCTTTTCTAATGTTCTGTTCAGTATGCATTTGCTTGCCATTGAATCAATTTTGAACACTTGTTAGTCTTATCTGAGCACTGATCAGGATTAATATACACGTACTTTGGTTTATGCAAAGTCATATCTGTTTATGCAAATCCATATCTTTCGTTAGATCATATCTCACGTGTTATTAATCAGAAATAATAGTATGTAATAATAGCATATTTAATATAAATGTCGACAGGCTGCTATCTGTAGTTATATCAAATTGCACTTATGTGGCATGCCTAAAGCTGTTGGTATCTTCATCATCCCTAACGTTGCATACTATTATACACTAAAGGCATACACGGAGGATATTTAAAAATGAATAAATATAATCGTTTTGGCCACTCCACAATTTAATGTCCAATTCTCCACAATCAAACCCATGACAAGTCCTTAGCCTGAATCCTTGAGCAAAATAAATCACACCATCATTGGATCATACATTTCTTTGAAGGCCATTATATTACTCAAGTGTCTTACCAAATAAATGTACCAGAAGGCATTTTCTTGTCAACATTGACTGATTCCTTTAAGATTACCCCGCCTCCTAAACAGCCTTGAAATGCATATTATACCAATAATTCAAATGTCAATAAATAACAAAAAAAACATTCCTCAGATATCTGGGTCATTTTTGTAAAATCATCATGCTCTTGCATATCAGGAAATGCTAATTGTTACATATCTTCACCGGCTTTTTAAGACGTTATTCCAAATTGATGAAGCCGTGAGGCAAAATCAGCCAATTTAGGTAGTTTTTGGAAATATTTGATATTTTCGCATTTTTCTATTTATAGCCTACAAAACTTCCAAAAGAATGCATATTTCACTATATCAAAATAAACTAGGTACTCAAAACTGAAAACAGCAAACATGCACTTTATAGTTATTATTAATACCATACATGTACCTAACAGATGCTTAGTTGTTTCCTTACTGATTTACAGATGGACATTCGTGCTAAACTGAGGACTGCCCTCTTTGGGAAACGGGTTACTGGAAGCCAATATTTAACGCAATTGGCGTATGTCGGTTCTTCATCAAACTTGACACAACGTCAAACGCACATGTTCATTAACTATTAATGGTAATTAAAACTATACATACAGAAAAGGTCATAAGGCCAACAGCAAGAGTAGTATTCGCGGAATACAGTCGTTCCAACAAGTATTACAAAGCAAAAGTGATACAAAAGTACATCACAAACACATTCAGTAGAAAGGCACATCACAAACATATAAGGGTTGACAACAGGGGTACAGCCTTGAAACAGTCAGTGGAAAAAGGGACCACCGGAGAGTTTAAACCGGTTCAAGGGTGCAGTAAACATCACTCTTACCCTGTCCTCATCCTTAAACAACAGGACAGTGTAAATAAAAATAATCCAAGCCGCCGAGTTAACCCTTACATTTGAGAAAGCGTAGATAGGTGTTATAAGAAAAAACACAGAAATGTTCATGTATATAATATATACAAATATAAGTTAAACCTAAGAAGCTAATCGCATATGTACTCGATGATATGTCTGAAGTCAGAGAATCAAGGAAAACCCGTTAAGGGCACGACAAAACGGGGTGAATGACATTCATCAAACGGTTCCCGCCTTAAAGGATTTAGGAACACGTTGTCATATAGTCCTCCGCCCGTCCGGTCGTTGCACAATCAAAGAGGAAAGTATAATTGCAAACTGTAGAAAGGTCTACAATAAAGCATGTAGTGTGCCGCAGAATACTTCGGTCGTAACCTCTGTTTATATATTTTCAAATAATTTTAATAAATAACTCACGAAAATGATCACGACCGATAATCTTCCTAAGTTTGAAAAGCACATCTCCATACAAGACGGGTTGTGATAAACCTTTGTCGCAGAAGTGTTTTAAGATTGCTAGTATATGTGTAGAGCAGATCAGTGTTACAAAAATACAACGTAGAAAATGTCTTATGTAACTTATGGTAACGGTAACCCTGTTGGAGGAGTTTTACAGTAATGTTTATGTTGAAGTCCTCAACACGGCTACAAGCTCTATCAAAACGAATTAACTGAGAAAAATATACGCCATAAGATACAGTATTGGGGATATCCCTATCTAAATGTGGATAATTCACAATATCGGAATCAAAATCATCTCTCTTATCATAAATTTTAGTCATTACTACTCCGTTTTCAACAGAAAGATGTAAACCAAGCAACGAAGAGACAGAATCCGAAACGTTAGCTTTACTGAGTTTTAGTTCTGGAGGATAAATGTTAGGAACCGTAGACGAAAAGTAAGGATTATCCAGATTAAGTATATCATCCAGTTATTTAAAAGCGTCGATGACATCAGCTTGTGTATCTGGAGAAAGGCTTTACATCATAAAGTCACGTTCGTTGCATTATAAAAACAAATCCGCGACAAGGGGTACACAGTTAGTAACCATAGGAATGCCAACGGTTTGCCTATAAACGGAATGTCCAAACCTGACAAAAAAGTTTTCTAATAAGAATCGCAGGAATCTTTTGTTGGCGTTACTTTACTTTAAATTCATATTCACCAACCCATAGCGAATAAGGTTATTTAAAGCTACATAACCTATACCTAAACTGCATGGCTATTTGTAGACGTGTTTTTATTTTAAATTCATGTTCGCCAGCCCATGTTGAATAAGGTTATTTAAAGTGTCATCACCTATACTTAAATCGCATGGCTCCTTGTAGGCGTCTGTTTATTTAAAATTCATATTCACCAAACCATGGCGAATAAGGTTATTTAAAGCTACATCACCTAGTCTTTATTTTCATGTTCACCACCCTCATTTTCACCATCCCATGGCGAATTCGAGTATTGAAAATGTATTTTCTACATCTTCGCCCACGTTTTCAATACTCGATTTTCAAATGTTCGGCATTTTCCGGTTGTTTCCGGTATTTACGATGAGCATAATGATAACCTCACACACGGGATGACGTAATCAAACTTCACGGATAAAACGTCACAGCTGAGTAAGGCTTGATCTGTGTTTGTTGAAGGCGAAAACAGAACTGACTGCCCTACGGGAAGCGAATGGTAAGTGGATTCATGATATTGTATCTTAAACACTAGTTATCAACAGAGGAGACTATTGGTTTGTCCTTGTCTGTCCGTGCTTGCGTTTAATAGTTTGTGTTGGTCTAATAGCCTCGGTGGACTGGTACATCTACATTTTGATATAGTGGTAATTACCTTATTACTTCAACAAAGGGAGTTTTGGGTGGGATCGTTTTTACATTTTTTTTTGCCAATTTAGTTTCGCCAGTCAAAGTTTATATTTTGGTACTTCCTAAGACTGTATAGGACACAGGAAAAGAAACTTTAGCAGTAACGTTAGATCATAGATGGCAGGCTAAATCCCTTCCTATTGGGGTCTGAGGAAATGATCCGCGGAAAAACCGTTAATTTATGCATGTGATTCTACATTTTAGTGCATTCCCAGGCCATATTTTCAGTTTTAATTTAAGACAACTATATTCAATACTAGTTCAGAGATTTTATTTGATACTCCATTATAATGCCTATTTCAATGTGTATGGTACATTCCCAAACTTCTACCGAGGCAACTGCCTCGGTGTGCCGAAGCGTAGCTACGGGCCTGAATGGACATAGGCAGTGACCGATTAAAGTTACAGAACACTCAAGAAGCAACCACCTTGTCAAAGGACCACATACGGAAGCAATAGTTTTTCGTCCGTATGTAGTGATGGGCAATCGGTTGAAATGTACAATCGATCATCGGTTACAATCAGTTCCAGGCCTTGAACTTAGCATACATTTGTTTAAGTTAAAGTTTATATCCTTTCCTATCTAGCTTTTACTTTGGGAGGAATTAAGGGAGCTATACTGGCTTTGGAAGACGTTGAATTTAGAGGTGTTTGTTTTAAAGGGGTTGTTGCACTATTCTGGAACTAGCTTCATTTGAAAGGGCTTTAGAAACCATGAAAAAAGCTGAAAGAATTATCAAAATATCTTAACAAATACAGGAGATATGATCCTTTAAAAAATTGCAAAAATTCTCAAACGGAGGCAGCCATCTTGGATTCATGACGTCATCGCGCCTTTTTACCATTTATTGTATATTGATACATATCATTTAAAACAAAGACTATCACTGTAAATACATGTAAATAGTAAAAAGAGCATATACAGTATCAATATTTTACTTTGTATTTATAATTTAATACATTTATTTGCTTTAAACACTATTTATTAACTATTTTCCATATATGAAAAATGGCGCGATGACGTCATCATTCAAAGATGGCTGCCTCCATTGAAGTCTTTTTGCATATTTTCAAAAGGTCATATCTCCTATATTTTTTAAGATATTTTGATAATTTTTTCAACTTTTTCCATGGTTTTTAAACCCTTTTAAATGAAGCTAGTTCCAGAATAGTGCAACAACCCCTTTAAGACAAACTTTTATTTAAAATGTTCCCCGTGTGGTTGTTGGGGTAGAATACAACCACTGCAAATCCCGCTAGAGGCAGAGGGGTAGAAAACCCCACCCACCCACTTCATGTTCATTTTGTCATTTTTTGATCATGCTCTTCATGACACCGCATATGCAAATGTGGACACGTGTCTACAATTAAATTTGCAACAACTCTGCAGTTCTGCAGGTTAGAAAGTTCTAGGCCGGGGCCCATTCTCCATATTTTATCCAGATGTAAATGGAGGATGAGCCTGGCATGTAAATCCCTGTTTGGCGCCATATAACAGTTTTTGTGCCGGTGCGCCGTAAAACCCCAATTCATTAAAATGTGCGTTTTAGCGGTTGCACGAATCACATAAATCTACCTATTTCCCCCGAATCTACACCAAATCTACTCTTAAGTTACCTCCACCACACCATACTTACAACCCCCAAACAATTCAGGCTTTTAGTTTGGCGATTTCCGCCTGTCTGTCCCTCTCCGCGTTTTGGTTAAATGTTTTGTTTTCCTTATTTCTCAAAAAAGAAATGTTGGAAAGCTATGAAACTTAGCACACATGTTCATTATCATTGCATAATGTTGTATGACAAGAACCATAACTCTGTCAGGGATTTTCTGCATTTTTGGAAGTGGGGGCCAGGGCCTTTTGAATTTGGAAAAATGCGCGTGAAAACTACAAATTGGGAAAAAGAATAATTCTATTATTACTATATTAGATAGTCACGCACTGAAAATGTTCGGAATAGTTTCAAAATCAAGGAAAAGTTTCAAAATCAAGCTCTTATACAAGTCTATAACAAATACATTATCAAATAGGGCTACATTTAAATTAAATATAAACGAAAAACAATCTTTTTGTTTTGGATTTTGAGACAATATTTTGCTTTTTTTGGGAAAATATGAGGATATTTTGGATTGGAATGGGGCCGAAATTCGGCCCCAAATTGGGCCTGGAAAATCCTTATCTGTCGCCTATTTTACCTGAATTATCCCCCTTTTTAATTATTTTTTTCAGTTAAAATGAATTCGCAATCCGGTATTTCGCACCATTGTTGATGCCTCACTTGTAAAGTAAATACGGTACTGAAAATCAATATAATTAACACTGTAAATTAGAGTACCTGTTTGGTTTGCAGACCTAATATATTCTTATACAACACCTATGCAGATTATTAATAAAGTAACCTCATAGACAAAAATTGCATTGCTTGCCCGTGCGGCTGCCGCGGCGTTATTTTTTTTTGTCCCGGTTCTAGAAACCTGCTACGGTAAGGTACATGTAGCAATGAACAGTTTCTTTGAATCCTTTTCGCTTTTGCCACGCAATATTATTATATAATTGCACATTGTGGCAGTGAACATTTTATTGTCCAGGTCTCGAAACCTGCTATTGTGGTAGGCTGTCTTTAAGGTAAATTATACGAAACACAATCAATGAGTCCGTTCAGGGTTCTCCCATTGGTAACCACGTTTTTATTAACTATGGGTTACCAATGGTCAACAACGGAAACCAATGGGTACCAACGTTACAATTGGCAACCAATCAACTCTGAACGGATATCGATAGTTTATGGTACCGAGGCTACCATTGGTCACCAATTTATTAGTAATGTGGCGAAGGAGGTGATACCAGCGAGTGCTATGTTTCAAAACTGGACATTTGAGTTTACTTCTTTCATATTTAGCAAACGATCTGGTTGTGATGATGCTATTCTGAATCATATGTGATGTTTTTCAAAAATAAAATTTAGTCAACGTTAAACACTTGTAAATAACATAATATAAATATGATATAAAAATAAACGGTACAAGAATATTTGTTTAATATGGGACATATTTGAGGTGGGGGGGGGGGGGGGGGGGGGCGTGGGGCTTTAACTATTTGAAATACATTAGG